>JAVQKC010075940.1:0-11477 GCA_036025475.1 Philypnodon macrostomus | reverse complement strand
GTCCTGTCCTAAATGTTAAGGGACTACGAATGTAAAATAGCTGTCTGCTAATTTCGGCACATTTACATATGTATTTTTGTACTGATGTTTATTAATGTGCACTGTCCCTTTTTAAAAATAAATAAATAAAATAAATAAATAAATAATAAGGTGAACACTGACCCACCTTATGGAACAATAGTTGTAGCCTATCCAACATGATAATAAATTAATGATTCAAATTATTAGTCACTTTTGGAGTCTTGACCAAGCATTCTGGTAACACTAATTTATTTCTTTTTTTATTACATTATTACTAAGAAAAATTAATTTATTTATTTAGTATAAAGTATGCATTGCTTAGCACAGAGTTGCAGTTTGATGTGGTTAACCAAATCAGATTTTGCTGACAGAGAAAACAGGAAGATGATGTTCTAGATCTGAAGCTTCATGATTATGGTTTATTTCCTGCATAACACTTTTACTTTTGCTCATGTTTGATTGTTTTGATTTGATGTCGATTTTCTTTTTCTCACATCTTTAGAAAAATCTTGGCTGTGACGTGGTTAAATCCGAAACTGACTTAGCAAATTTTCACTACATTCACAAACAGATTTTGTGGTCCACAATTATTACCTTTATTATGTCCTACCTGTTTTACTATGGACAATGATGCATATTCTAGCAGATATATAACAGATATATTAGAAAAAATAATAAATTATTTACAAAATACTGGCTTAGCTTTGCGCCATCTCCACCCAGATTGTACTTATTTACCTCAAACATTATCGCTTATTGGATGACCTTTTGCTCTACTCTGCCCCCTATGTGTTACCTGAGGCATTGCCAGGCACAGCTGAAAGCTGCAGTGGGGGGAACCTCTGGGTCTCTGGTCCAGTCCCAGCGGTGAGAGGCTTTTCTGATCCACAAACTGGAAGTAAATGGACGTCCAGAGGAGAAGGGTGCAGCCTACAGGCCACAGAGGGACCAGGGATGAAGGGGATGGGGTTAATTACAAGGTTTAGACTTGGAATGGACTCTTCTGGTGTGGGTCTCACTATCTGCGTTAGGTCTGTTGAGAAAAAAGACAGAGGAGAGGGGATAAGATAAGAATAATAATAATAATAGTAATAATAATAATAATAATTATTATAATTGTTATTATTATTACAATTATTATTATTATAATAATACAGTGGTTTTATATAGCTCTCACATTAACTTCACAGCAGGTTTATGTTATGATAATCTGATAAGATTGTTGAATTGTATAATTTTTACTGTAATAATGCTGGTGTTCATATTAATACAAAAAAGAAAGAAAATAAACTGCATTAAGTATTCTGAACATTGGTTTGTAGATGTACATTGGATTTGCAGTTAAAAGGGTTTTATGAAGTGTCTTCTGTGCAAGACAAAAAATAGAAAATAACTATAATATAATATAAATCGAAATTGTGATCTTGGCTTGACTTCAGTAACACAATGGTGATGATGAGCTACTTTATCTGCCGCTCCTCCGACCTCTCCGACCACCACTAAACATCAATCGCAATGTGTGTGCGGGCTTGACCAAATATGCACTGGTTAAAGCAGAATTCGAACTCTGGTTTTAGGATGACTGCTGTACCAACGGACCACTACAGCCCCCAAAAACTAATTATGAAAAGAGGCATGTGTATTTTTAACTCATGCCACAACGTGACACAAAATGCTGGGTACTTTCCAACAAGGGAAGAAAATAGGTCAAAAATATTATCGAACACTAGAAAGCACTCAGAGAGCGCAGACCTCCGCCAAGGCAGCTCGGCCATTTCCCCTATACACTCTTAAAACAAACAGTTATTTGTTTCTATTAACAACCTCAATTCAAAATCATTCAAATCATCTTAATACAAAGAGAGGTTATCAACAACATAGAAACAACACTAGTAGCATAATAAAATAATGTCATCTGTCACAGCACATTGTCTCAAAAAATGTTATACACAAGCACTATTTTGCAACTGATTGCTCATTGGTTTGATTGCTTAGCACTTTCTGTGAGAAGGATGGGAGAAGGGACTTGAGACAGCCAACCACTGCAAACTTGTCACTGCTGCAGTGACTCTGTATTGAATGACCTGTTGGCAAATTCTAGTCATGATTTTCTAAATTTAGTCATACTTCAACCTTCAGTTCGAAGTTCGAATTTTAATAAAGGAAAGATTTCTTTATAAATGGACTTTGCAAAAACATATTGCAATATATCACATTTCAAATGTTTGTTTCTGATTTCATGCAGCCCTTCAGAACATAAAAATAATCTGTCTGTATGAACATTTGATACGTCTTCCAGTGACAACGGATTAAAAAATAAACATACACAAATTTACAAAGTGAGCAAAGTATTCACTAGATTTTAAAATACAGAGATAAGTGCAAGATGATGATGAGCTTGAAGTTTAATGTAAGCTCCAAAAACCTACGTTTGATGCAATGCTAGGATTTTGAGGTGGCCGGTCCAATAATAACTGAATTTAAAAAGCTAAATTAATCAGGCCAAATGTTGGTGGCTAGAATATAGGTGAACGTGGACATTAATTAAAAAAGCTGTGAGCAAAACAAATGTACAAGCCAACTTTGAAAGAAGGTCTATTTTGATCAGACCGTGTTGTTAAAGTGCAGCTCCCTTATGGATCCCATATGTAACTGTAATGAGTCATCTATAAATGTAACATCAACATGAGGCAGAACAGAGCTGTGACAAACAGGACTGGGCTGGTGACTATAGAGTTTTAATTCAGATCATACTACTGGAAAGCACTCAGTGAGCGCAGACCTCTGCCAAGGCAGCTCATTTCCACAGATCACTCCAAAAATGTAATCAAGTGGTCTTTGTGTAATTTCTGAAAATATCATCCAAATTGGTGCACACCCAAAATCTAATCAATTGTTCCTTGTGTCATTCTGAACTTACATGAAAGTTTCATCCAAATCCGTTTAGCACTTTTTCCATAAAGTGGGCGGAGGCAAAACTACCTCCTTGGTGGAGGAAATAATACCATAGCTATGTGGCTATGCATATTTAGGTAAGATATAGTAGATATATTTGTCTTCTAAAATTAGACTAAATCAGCATGTGGAATTCATGCAGAAAAATGAACGTAATGAATGAAAGCACAAAGCTGCCAGGTCTAAATTAGGACCACAGCAGAACCAAATCAAGTCTAAACCAGAAATGACTCAAGGCAAAACCTGGACCATGTCATAGATTTCAATGGTCAAGCGGAAGACATTTTGCTACTATTACACCTCTAGTTCAGACTGCATAAACGTCTCTGAAACCAAAAGGCTTGTATTATACATTTCCTCAGGCAAGTTATTTGTCTCGCTCCTGGATTGACACACTGACTGACTGGGTTGGTCTTAGTTTGTTTTTGCATAACAAATACATGAGAACCTGAGAGAAGACTGTAAACAGCTGACATTACACTCTGTCTGAGTCGTGCATTACTTCCTGTCTCACATGAACTCTTCACCTTGTAAAAGATACTAAATAAATATTAAATGATAAATAAAATAAATAATAGATTTGTAATGCTAATTCATAGGTTAAAACAATGCAACGATGGGCCTTAGGAAGCATACAGCCTGGAAAGTTAGTCACAGAGCAAACACAGAGACATACACTGACAAACAATCATTGACACATGAGACATTTACAAAGATATATTAATATTTGTGACACATCCAAGTCTTTGAACGGTGGGAGGAAACCAGAGAGAACCCACAATAACACAGGGAAGACATGCAGACTCCACTCAGAGAAAGATTATAGGACTATTCAGAGATCAAACCCACAACCTCTTTGCTGAAGTACTAACTACTAAAATAAGGGAAAAACATTTTCATTGAATGCTCTAATAAGAAAACATTTACTTTCTATTGTGATAGCAATACAACCTGAGTAAAGATGTTGAGTACTTATCCAACCACTACTCCAGTGAAAACAATCCTTACACAAAGCCTTACATAAGAATTCAGCCATGACATAACAGGCAGTAATAATAACAGCATGGCTCTGATTACCATCCTCTCTGTCTGTACACTTCCACCCGACACAGACTAATCTGTTTTCAATTGTTGCAAAATCACCAAAAACATATGGCCTCAGATACTTCATCAACATTAACTTCAGCAGCAGACACCAGTGGTTTCTGAACAAGTGTCTGCAGACCACAACACACACAGAGTCACAGCTCTTCAGTGTTCACAATATATTGAAAATGTATCATAATATCAGCAGCACACACAATATCAATCATCATTTTAGTCATGATTTAATTAATTTAGTCCTACATTGGCCTTGTTGGAGTCCTCGTTAAGTCATAAGTTTTAAATTTACAGCAATTTAAACCAGTAAGTAAATTTGTTCCTAATTGTACTTGCATCAAAATATCTCAAAAATTCAGATCTCAATATTCAACAATTTTCAGTTGCCGTTTTTTTCATATCATTCAGCCCTAGTCACAAAATAGCAACATTTCATTCATTATTTCCATTAGTGGACAGAAGTTACGTGGGATGCCTTCAACTATTCTCTGCAGCCCCTTCATTATTTTCCAGTATATGGTATACGGGAAAATTATATCATAGAATCTATCAAATGTCTTTGAAACAATAGAAAGTGCAATGTTACTGAAATGGAATGGGAATGTTTGTATTGTTTTTTATTGGTTGGTATTGCTATTGTTTCAAACTAGTTCATTATTACTTTGAATATTGATTAGCATCTTGGTATCGATTTTTGATAACCCTACAGCTTCAGCTGCAGTCTACGATTCAGTGTAGATTGTCTGCAGACCGTCACAAAGTGAGTCACCTCTGTCCAGCTCCAGCCAGTGTTTTATAACCAGGGTTTATGATCAAACTCAATGAACGCTGACGCTAGCCTGGCCAGCCATGACTAACTCTTCCTATTTTATACAAAGATGTCAGTCTGGTCTCTCGTTGAGTGGATTCAATTTCATGGCCGGGTTTACCGATGTATAGTAAACCGATCAGTAACACCAGATATGACACTAAAAAGCACACCGCTTTTTAAAACGATTGTAAAGTTTGTATATGAAACGACCAACAAAAACGCGCCGGTGCGACTCGTAAACAGGTTGTGATTGGTCCGTCGATGATTCGCTTTGAGCAAGGGACTAAGACCCCACTTTTAACACAAAGTAGACGGGGCTGATTTACCAGGCTACACTGAGGCTAGAGAAGTGAAGTTGAAAATACAGTCAAATATCTAATATTATTATGTTAATAATAAGTAAATACAATTGATGGTGTGCTGAGAATGTACTCAGAATGTTCTTGTCTGACAGTGACAACAAAGATTCCCACAGATTACTACTTTGAAATTTGATCCAATATTGTGAAGGTTGGCTATTTCCACTATTGTTTTATGACCCTGTAACAGTGACTCATGGTAGGCATTGTTTTGATATTGTGACCTTTTGAAACAGTGGTAAACCTCAAGGCTGCTAATTGTCTAGTGTCTATTTTTAGATGTGCGATCACTTGCAGTTAATAAGATTAATTTTTAATTAATAACATGAATGCTTTTTAAGGGGAAAAAGAGATATATTTGTCCATGTAGTTCAAGACATGTTTCACAGAGTCAATTTGTGTATAAAGAGTCGCCCCTCTAATTGAAATGAGGCTTTGCTTTTTTGGATTACATTTTCTGTGGTGTTCCGAAATTATGTGAAATTGAAAACAAAAAATTACAGTTATACAAGCAGGGACTGCGCAATTTAAAAAAAACAACAACATGAGATAGCTTTGAGAGTCCCGGAGAAAAACAGTGTGACTTAAAATGTACACAACACGATTCAATGAGACACAATCCTGACAGCCTGGGTCATAATCTTTTAAAAATTTGTATTAAGCTGTTTCGGTGTAAAATGGCTGAAAGTAGCTTACCTTAGCGTACATATACATTTCTAAATGTAAACCCAGTCCATTTTGTTTGTTGATGAAAATATGTTAAAAACCTGTAATCGACTAGATTACTTACAAAAACTACATTAAGATACTTGTTAGTAATCAGAGTAGTACCCAACACTGCCTGTAAGATTATTATTGATCTATAAATATCTACAAATTGCCTATTTTATTTACAGAAAGCTTCAGAAGCCCAGTATCAATTGATTTCGCCAGAGTCACAGAAAAGTAATGGGCATCTGTCCGAGCAGTTAATTAATTTAGTGCACTATATAGTCATCACTATATAGTTATTGAGGGGTTAGGGGTTTTGGACACAACACAGGACTAAATTGGGATTTAACTGTAACCACTAGACCTGCTAGAGCCTTGTTCTAATGTGATTGCCTTGAGTAGAAGCTGTTAATAGGTTGCTGTGGTCACCTCTATCTGCTTGAGCTGCTGCTGATGCACTGTGCAATAGTCAGGTTGTTTTTAACAAATGAGTCGTTTCCGGAGGCAACATCTCAACATCACACGTGGCTTTCACACTCGCTGCACGAGACCAAACATGATTGGGGTGAGATTAGAAATAACTGTTTAATAGGGCAAATGTTCTTGTATTAAACATACCTGTGATGTTTTAACTATAACCTAAATGCCACAACACAAAGAGAGGCGCAATTAAGAGATTTTTTTCTAAATCTCGCATATATACACACATATATATATATATATATATATATATAGGTTAAAAAAATAACAATAAAGATCAATGCTGCAATGTCTATGTGTTTTTATAGAAGTACTATCAATAGAGGACTAAGAAAGTGCTGTCCAGGGATGGCTCCTAAACGCAATAGTTTGATTTAAATGAGAGAACCCGTGCCACAAGACCTGTTACAAATGAGCTTGTCGTTTGTGTAAAAGGATAGTTGTTCCCTAAAGACACTAGAATTTACTAGAATAGTTCAAATTGCTTAGAAATCATCTCAACTTCAACTTCTGTTTATTTGACATATGCAGGTTCAACACAAGGTCAACAATGCAATGAAATGCTTAGGATCAGAAGAACCATTAGACTCGCTAAGACAGTCAAGAAGTACTAGTAGCATGCAATAATAGTACATGGTAAAAAGTGTTTGCAAAAAAATAAGTAAACAATATAATAAACATATAATAAAAAAATAAGTACAATAAAACACATCCAAACTGAAGACTAAATACAAGGCCAAAGTTGCCCTGCACTGATATTTGCGATATTTTTTTATGCATTTGCTTATATTGTGACAAGAACAATACATTTTATAATAAATTGTGTAGCCCTAATCAAGACCAAATAATTTTATATAATTATAATAGTTTCCTCAAGCAATATCCACACCTCCCATTTATACTCATCAATTAACCACACTGTCCAGCTGCTCGTGTGCTGCGTTGGCTGCATGCACACGACTCACTTTCTCACACAACACTGGCCCGGGTCCAACTAGGCCAACCACACTGTCTTATTTGGACATAGTCTCCGCTGATGTCCACAGAGAAATGGAAGGGCCTATGCCAGTCTGTGTGTTTTTGTACCTAGACAATAACCCGCAACAATGATTAACAATAATCAAATCAAACCTAAAATAAGGCCCAAAATATGAAGTGGATAACAGTGAAATTAGCTTTAGGTAAATCTCTCTAGACTCTGCATGTTCTCCCTGTGTTACTGTAAGTTATCTTCCTCTGACCATCCAAAGACATGAATGTGTTTGCACAATCTGTGATGAATCTAAACGCCTAATGTGCATGTGTTAGCCCTGCGACTAAATAAAAAAAAAGCTTTTTACCTTAGCATTAGCCCTAAACCTTTCTTTATCCTATTGCAAAAAAGGTATGTCCCGGGGCTCAGTGCATGACTTTGGTAAAGCTATGCCCTCAGATATTGTTACAGAATTATCTTTGCCGGAGACATTTGAGGAAGTACAGCTTATACATTGAGCCGGACACAGTGTTTAGTTTCCTATGATATGGACAAATATTACAATTGAACCCTGAATCCATCTAACCTCATCTCTCCCACCAGCTAACTCCATGTCCTCTTTTATTACATCATCTTTGGGCTTCCTCTAGGCCTCCTGTCTGGCAGCTCTAACCTCTTCAAACCATATATTCACTATCCCTCTTCTGTACATGTCCAAACCATCTCAATCTGGACACATCTGACTTGACATCTGAGCTGTCCCTCTGAGTACTCATATCTGATTCTATCCATCCCCCCCGTCAACAAAGAAAATATCCAGCTCTGCTCCTGTCTGTTCCTCCAACAACTCTCGCTAAACCATACAACGCTGTGATTCACTTCTAATAAGTGACCTTAATGTGGAAAGCCAGTCATTTCGAGAAATAACGAAAAATTAATGATTGACAAAGCTGGCTGCTAAAAATCTAATACCGGAATAGGCTAAAACAGCTCTTTTACAATCTAAAATAAACAACTGGGATGACTGTGCAAAATGCCTGTGATCAACAAATAAGAACATCAGTTAATTTTTCCACAAGCCTACCCAATGTAAGCTCTGTTCATTGTATGCATGAGGTAATATAGGTCAAAATATTATGGGGGTAATCACATTTGTTTTTCTCATTCAAACCTGTCAGATGACTTTTAACTACACATGTAAAGCTCACCAAACAATGGGCATGTATGAATGACTGCAGTCAAACTTCGACAATGCAACTGCTGGTGAAAGCACAATGCATGAACAAAGCAGCTTTCTATAGCTTGTACAAACAATAGAGGCCACGTTATTATTGAATCGGAAAAGGGGGCAGGCACGCTGGACACAGGGGCAAGAAAGGGCTGGAACGTGATATACTGCGATAGACGAGTGAGATGGGCTTAAGCTTCTCCAGTAAACATGTGGTTAATGCATGGAGGAAATAGATGGGAGCAACATACACACACGTAACAGACACCACGAGAGCACATGTGAGAGACAATTACGAACCTACAATAGAAATGTCAGCATCATGTTCCCAGTCTCTGCACCCATCACGGATCCACAGCAAAGCAAAACAAAGGCTCCATCTAACTCGCTGTGCCAACACCCACGTAATCTTGAAATACTATTGGTTGACCGACAAAGTAACCCCGCCTAGGAGCGCTTCTGATTGGCTGCAGGCGCTGTCAGTCCTCGGAGGCTCGCTTCATAATAAACAGCCAGATTCACTGTAGGTTGAGAGTGATGGTAAACAAGTTGGAGGCCTATATGCCCGTGGCCTAGATTCGTTTTTAAAGCGTAATTTGGTACTTAGAGCAGAAATATAGAAGTAAATGTCATGCTAACACAAAATCCGACATGATTAACGGCATTTTGTAGATTACCACCAAGCTTAACCACGCGTATGCCTGTACAAAGCTTTACTTATATACCAAATATAGCATTACTAACGGGACACTAATGGGAGCATTGTTTACGCATTTGAAGGACAATATATGCTCGTTAGCCGCCATTATCGACTTGAAATTACATGAAAAATTCCGGCCCTGTCGAGTTTTTTCAGGTTCGGAAGACGTGTGTGTTGGGGGGCGTGTTCCTTACCATATACCTTAGCGTAGTCTGCAAAAGTAGCGATTTATGTGGCACACAAATACAAATAAATGCGCCGAAATGTATTTAAACGCTGTCAAACGTGCTAATTAACATTTTAACACGAAGATAGCGGGATACCACAAATCACTAGTCACTGTTTGGACAAGTTATAAGCAAACCACTTGTGAAGATGTTTGAAAATGTGTCTTAAAAAGTGTTTTTGGGGTATTTTGTCATTACACTGGCAACCACCAATGACAAAATGCTTAATATAACGTAATAAGACCATTTTTGACAGTAGTTGGCATGGATTTGGGTCCGCTGTGAAGCTAGCTCCACTTCCTGCTTACTAGTTAAAACTCAATAAAGTCCATCTCATGATAAGCCCTTCAATAACACTATTTACTTTCACCTTAACCTGTCAAAAGGCGGAACTACGGTATGTTTCTTCCTCTTTTTATCCACAACTCGTTGCTATTCTCCAGTATGGCCTCTACCCGCCCCTTTCTTCCTCGCCTCGGCTCTAGTTTTAGCCCGAGTCGCTCATAACAACAGCAGCCCGTTAGCATTTAGCCTTTAGCTTAGCTTCCGAAAGCTAATCCTCCGCTTGCTCCAAAAGACGGACCTGACACTCGATAAACTCTGCACAAAACCGGTCACAAACTGCAGCACTCACTCTTAGGGCGCCTTCCTCCTCGTGTTAGCCCTCGTTAGCGGCTCGTAGTAGCAGTAAAAGCCCGTGTTGTTCAGTAAAGTCCGTACGCTGTTGGTCTGAAGTGGGTTTGTTTTGTTTTTCTTCTTCCTGACGGGTTCCTGGAAAGCGCGTGACTGCTCCAAGCACGTGGTGCGCCCCGGGGCCAATCAGAAACAGCGCTAGGGGGCAAGGCAATGTTTCAGCATAGATAAAAATCAGTTAAATAACACAAATTAACAAATGTGGAGTGATAGAGACGCTAATTACAAAGTGTTAAAGTGGAATGGATAAATTGGATACGTTTTAAAATAAATTTACATTTTAAGTAATCTGTTATTACATAACCAATTCAGGTTATTAACAGCGCTAATTATTTTGTAACAACCATTATGTGAGCATCGTGACCTGACCCAGAGGCAGAAGATGGAGCCTACACAAGCTGTACCCAATACCCATGTAAAAGCACAGTTTCTTAAAAAAGTAATAGTCTTAATAGTATTGCAAAAAAATTGCAAAAAGTACATGTTTAAAAAAAATGTGCTTAATAATCTATAGTTATTATACTTATATCCCTGTATCCATGTATTAAATAGGCTACAACAAATATATAGGCAGACAGACCAGCATAGCCCCACTAATAGTACCTCATTTTAATATAAGTTAAATATATATATTTTTAACACATAGGAAATTCACATATTTTGAAGTAAGTAAACAAAGCATGTGATATTAAAATAAATGACATGGCATTTTACACAAGCTCCTATTGCCTGGATATTACATGATGCTTTTCTTATGCAACATTACACTCAGGGGGAAGAGGAAGGGACTGTGGGGTCTTTGGAGAATGAGAAATCTTTCAGCTTCAGTATTATCATGACCCTGTGGAGAACCTCTGCATTACATCCACAAAACAAGTGAGCATGCTGACAGTGACCCAGAAGAAGCAACTACATACGCAAGTAATTTTCGGAATATTCACTAAATATATACGTGTTTACACGCGTCCGCGTCCGCAGATCCTAGCTGTGAACGCGATAACTCAAAAACTAATGGCCGGATCAGTTTCAACATTTGCACACAGGTGCATACCATAAAGACGCCGAACTGTATCGATTTGGGTACTTCTTCAATTAATATTAATTAAGTAATTATATCGGCGAAAACAGCGTGTCGCCGATATTATGGAATCACGTCGGTGCGCGTCCGCGTCCGCGTCCGCAGATCCTAGCTGTGAACGCGATAACTCAAAAACGAAT
>JAVQKC010075934.1:0-20931 GCA_036025475.1 Philypnodon macrostomus | reverse complement strand
ATAAAAAGAAACTAAATTCCTTTTAGGAACATTACAGTCGCCTCCATACACAGACCTTAATACTCTACTTGTGAGTTGAAAGCGAGGCTGGATGTAGGTCTTAAGAGGAGGTGGAGCGGTGTCATGTAAAATTTTATGAACCAGACGGATATCAGAGTACATGATCAAGTTGTCAAAACTGAGTATTTTATATTTTTCCAAAATCATCATCATCATCATCATCATTGTTATTTTTTATGTTTAAACCTTAAAATCAAATACTCTTTTCTTACAGAGAAATAGGCCAACACGACTGTTAGACACATCCTCAGCAAATCAATTTGAACAGAGCACTAAAGCTTACAACACCATGAACCACTTCTTGGGATCCATTATAGACCATGTTAGTACATTGAATAACACACGCACTTTACTGGCTAACAAAAGCATGTCTGATTTCAACTAATAATGTTTACCTATCCCTGTTCTTACTTCAGGCCCACCCAGACATGGACTATATTGTAAGAGACAAGCTAATGTTTGAAAGGGTTATTGGAATGGAGTTTCTTGAACCCAGTGAGAAAAGTATCTTCTACAATGGTAATGGCCAAATGACCCAGAGAGTCTGTTTTATATACTGTATATTGAACATATGTACGTATTTACACAATGTGTCTGAATGTTTGAAGATGAGGCCCACTCCTTCAGTGATATGCTGTTTTATGGCAATGAGGCCACACTGCTTATCTTCGACACTTTGTTCTTCTGTGTGGTGGACCTTGGATCTCAGAGCTTTGTGCTTGCTGCAGTGCTCACATATGTGCAACAAATGGTCAGTATCCTGTTTATCTTTACTACTGTAAAGGCAAATGTTTACTTACTGTGCATTTATTTATTTTTTAAATTGAAACCTTTTTTATTTTTCTTTACAGATAATTTGCCTAATACGCAATGCTCTAGGAAGAAAAAATCTGGCAAACAAGACACTGGTGGATGAGAGGTTTCTTATTTAATATAAACAGATGTATAGGGTTGTTTTTATACAAGTACACTGTATATATTTTGTGGATGTTTTTAATCATTTTTAAAAATAAAAAGTCTTTGTTATAGAATGGACCATGTTATTTTGGGATTCTGTTTTGTGCATTTGTGTGGGGCACAGACAACAGAATTTCTGTAACTGGAATTTCTCAAAATGCTTCCCCGTGTGTCTGCAACTTAAAAATGCTATGATAAAATGTATCAGAAGAGAGGGCAGTGCGTCCATGGAGGAGAGGAGGTGAATTCAGGGTAAACCCCCGTGGGCCTGGCGACGGGGTGACGTAATGACGCAGTGTGGGTTGAGCCAATAGACGCACAGAGGTTCTGCAGGATGACACTGAGCCAAGGAGGCTTCGCGGTGAAGGCATGAACTTTTATAACTTCCACAGCCCCTCGCGCTAAGGTGAGTTAAAGTTGTTCTCTGAAATCTATGCATTATGTGCGCTTTACTCGATTTGGGATTTTCTGGAGTAATGATATCCAATGGAAAAGCACTTCAGATGGTTCATAGTAGGTGGGTGTAACCCACTAGCTTTAGCTTAAATTTGTCTGATCAGCCAGGTTTTATGACGTCTTTTTGGTCATATTTAAACATATGCTTTTAAACCTTCGCGGTTATTGTAATGGTGGTAAGCTTTTTGCGTACTTGCTATGTCAGGTAATTGCCCTGAGGCTAGCCAAGGAGTTACCTTGCAGCTAGCTGGTTCAAGAGGAAAAGCTAAATGTCAACAAACATGGCAACTTTCCTGCAGTTGAGCTGGCATTGGCCATAATTAGATCTGTGTAGTAACTCGGGACTTTATTTGATTTATTGAAACACTGAAAATGTTTATTAGAAACAGAGCTTTTTCTGTACCAAAATTATTCATGCCCGGTTGATTCACCTCTGCAAAGCCTCACCAGGCTGCTGTTAAAGGCATCTGCAGATGATATGTTAATAAATTATGTAATAATCACAGGTCATAAAATACCCATTGGATCTAGTTCAGTAGGTCATGACCTGACAGACCATTACTCAAATGCAGGACTAAAATTCTTGCCAGTGCTATTTTAAGGCAGTGTCTGTCACAGCTGAGAGGTCTGTGGGACAGCTACGGTGGTGGTGAAAGCAAGAAGCCCTGAAACTTTACCGTTAATGGCCAAATCTTTTTTTCTACCTTAAATATGGAAGTAAAGTTCAGAGCTATTTTTATTTGTCCTCTGTGTTATAAAATGTCAGTTCTGCTCCTGTTCTTCATCATTGAACCACTGCAGTAGGTATTCAGTTCAAAATGTAACCTTTCTTGTGGACAAGATTTGATTTTACATTCCTGTATGTTAATAAAGGTTTTACAAAACTATACTTATACTTATCAGAGATTGTAATTATACTTACAACAAATAAATATTGATTTATTATTGAACCATGCCCATATTGAGTATGTGAGTTGGGATAATCATAATCATTAATCTCTCTGAGAAAAGATGAAGAGACGAACGCTAAAAGCACTCGGCACCTACTTCTAAAGTCTTGTTTAGAGTTTCCACTTTTCTCAGCATCAGTAGCTTGGCTCTGTTTCTGTTTGCACACTGTTTGATTAATGGAGCGAGAGTCCAATGTGACCTCTGGGACATGACGTCCAAGCGCTGGTGGCTTTTAACATTATGTTTGTTTTTGTCATTCTCGTCATGTCCTGTCTTGTGTCCACAGTGCACCTTGAGCTATGCCCATGACATCACAGGTCCTCCGGGGTTTGCCCCGAGCCAAAGTACTAGCTGCCAGTCTGTTACCATGCCAACACAGCATCCACTTTGGACCTCCAACGAGGCGGCCCTCTCCAACATGTGTCCAACATACCAGAAGTTACCAGACAAGCTCAGAGCTGCGGAGCTACATTCTGACCCCTCCACAAGTCAACTCAATCCTGAAGGCCAATGAGTACAGCTTCAAGGTGTGTTAGCTCTCCTAAACCTGGCAGTGTCTAATCCACCACTTTCTCAGGTAACCAGAGCTTTATCTGTCATATTTCTAGATTCCAGAGTTTGATGGGAAGAATGTGTCAGCAGTCACAGGTTTTGAGAGTAACCAGCTTCCAGCTAATGCACCTATTGAAGACCGCCGCAGTGCAGCCACGTGTCTGCAAACACGAGTAATGCTGCTGGGAGTGTTTGATGGCCATGCAGGATGTGCATGTGCACAGGTCGGGACACTCAACATTTCATTATTTTCTAACTTGTTGAGCTACATTTAACTTGGAAGTGCCTATGAATATATCTTAATACTATACCAAATGTTATATAAACCAGGTATATCTGTTTGTCTTTCCACTAGGCTCTAAGTGAGAGATTATTTTACTACATTGCTGTATCACTGCTGCCCCATGACACTCTGTGTGAGCTGGAGGCGGCGGTGGAGGCTGGTCGGCCTCTCAGTCCCATCCTGCAGTGGCACAAACATCCCAACGACTACTTCAGCCGAGAGGCTCAAACACTTTACTTTAACAGCCTCAGGACCTACTGGCAGGAGCTAATAGATCTAACAAGGTAAACAGACCAAAAAAGCACATTTGTTCTGATGCAGTTTAATAGTTAAACGCAATCATTTGTCCTCCCGGGAAACACTTCTACATACAGTATTTGTTTAGCCTTTTTACCTTGAGTTCTAAGGTGCCCTGTCCATGAGATGATTCATACATATTGCTGTATTTTTCTTTTTAGTCCGGGAGAGGTTCCGGACACACGGGAGGCACTGTTAAATGCCTTCAAGAGGCTGGACAATGACATCTCTCTAGAGGCACAGGTGAGTGTGCCCAGCAGTTTTGTGGTCTAAAGCCAAATGACACATCACATAAGCTTTAAGTTCCAGGAACTCAGGCTTTTGTCTCAAAGTGAAGGTTAATAGTTAATCTTTATGACTTGTTCAAGTCTTGGTTCAGCCTAAAGCTTCTTCATCAGGCATTTGAGTAGAACATGAATATCAGGTCTCCCGTCAGATATATTTATGTGTGATCTTCCAAATAAAAACTTAATGTGTTAAGAGGAGCTTAGGTGTCACACATCATGTAACTTACTCCTTGGACTACTCACCAGTGACTCGATCATTATACGCTTTGCAGGTTGGAGACCCAAATGCCTTCCTACACTACTGGGTGCTGCGAGTGGCCTTCTCTGGTGCAACAGCGTGTGTGGCTCATATTGATGGACCAGATCTGTATGTACAATACATTTCAGAAAACAAACATGCATATTCTTAAGTTGTCTCTTGTATATTGAATTTGTCCTCTCTCAGATTTATAGCCAACTCGGGGGATGCCCGTGCAGTTCTGGGAGTGCAGGAGGAGGATGGTACATTTAGTGCGCACACACTCTCCAACGATCACAGCGCTCAAAATGACATAGAAGTGGCTCGGATACGAGCGGAGCACCCTCCATCCGAAAGAAAGACTGTAATCAGACAGGTAGCACATCGTTTATCTTCTTCAAGGCAAGTATTCTTTCTGATGTTTGATGAGTCAGTGTTATTTGCCATACAGGATCGTTTACTGGGCCTTCTCATGCCATTCCGTGCATTTGGAGATGTCAAGTTCAAATGGAGTATTGAGCTTCAGAAGCGTGTGCTGGAGTCTGGACCTGACCAGCTTCATGAAAATGAGCACACAAAGTTTATTCCTCCGAACTATCACACCCCCCCATACCTGACCGCCGAGCCCGAGATCACATACCACAAACTGCGGCCACAGGACCGCTTCCTGGTGAGTACTCACAAATGTACTAGTTCAACCCTTGTTCTGTTATTTAGTCCTGGGGTAGACTGAGTTTAGTCTCATTCTAAACCAATAAAATTGACAATAAAAAAATATTAATTCTGCTACTTCCATTTCATGATTGTCTGTAGGTAATTGGCTCTGATGGTCTGTGGGAGACCCTTCACAGACAGGAAGTGGTTCGTGTTGTGGGGGAGTATCTTACCGGAGTGCATCAGCGCCAGCCACTGAAAGTTGGGGGCTACAGGGTCACACTGGGACAAATGCAGGGGCTGCTGGAGGAGAGGAAGGCCCGTTTATCTTCAGCTTTTGAGGATCAGAACTCGGCAACCCACCTGATGCGTCACACAGTCGGCAACAATGAGTTTGGCACAGTGGACCATGAAAGGTTATCAAAAATGCTGTCTTTGCCCGAAGAGCTAGCCCGCATGTACAGAGATGACATCACTATCATTATTGCTCAGTTTAACCCTCATGTGATTGGAGCACAACAACAAGAAGGACAGTCCTGAGCAGTGTGACTTTGCCCTGTTGAGCCCCAAGCAGAATAGAGGCCATGCCTGAAACATATCTGTCCATATTGTGAGAAAGTCTCTCTGTATACAGTTTGGGTAAATGGAATAACATGGATTTAACAATATTTATAAAAAATTTTATGTTTGGCCACAATTTGTTTTTTGCTAAAATGTTTATTCATATCTGTTACAACTTAATTTTGTGCCAAAGGCTTCACCTTTTTGTTTGGTAGAAGACCTGAATATATTCCAAAGAGGCAATGGTTCAAACACTGGACAGAAGCCTGATTTTATTGTCTATCTCAAACTGCATCCTTAGATTAATGTTTGTTTTACACATTTTAGTATTTTTAAGCACGTTGGGGCGTTCTGTATTCACTCCAAGAGCAGTTTATTTATTTTACAGAATTATCAAAACAATGCATTTTAGATTCTGTTACACGTTGGCTCTCATCTGAAGGAATGTATTTATACATGTTTGTGTACTTGATTGCTGGTCTGAATTTGTGGGTGACATTTGCTCTAAGCCAACTTCACACATTTACCAAAAAGTAGTCCGCGTGGATACTTCTACTTAAACTTGACTGTTATTTGTGAGACTTGGTTTATAGTAACGGTGTGTTTAACATGATCAGATTGTTACAGTGAAAATGTTACATGGTTGGTTACAGAACTAGTGCTTCTAAAATATTTTTGAAAACTTTTGTTAATTTAATCTGAAAGAAATTGAACTGACATTGACAATAATTTATTAACTACATTATGTTGCACACTTTCATGTTCTATAATGTCAACTCTAACTTTTAACATATATATGTTTTTGTAAAAGGCTGGGTTTAATAAATTTATTACTACTCATTTTGTGATATTGGTGCAGTTTGTTGACTGTGTGACCTGTGTCCGACTGACCCCAATAACTTTCACAATGGTCCTTCACTTGGAACATGAGAAATGGTGTAACCTTGAACAGCTGAAGCCCAACAGAAAACTGACCACTAGATGATGCTATAGTATCTGCAATAGCATGCGCTGGCCAAGTCCTATCTGTTGCATACATCTTGTATTAGTAGTTTGTATTAGTGAAGACTAGTTTGTTATAGTTTTTTCTGTTATTTCTGTATATGTGGGCTTAGATAGCCAGGGGTGGTAACTGTCAATCCTGAAGTGTCTCCAGCCCCTGTGTGTTGTGGAAAGTGTTGCTGGGATACAGGTGTGGAGATTGTGCAGATATATAAACATAGAGGCTCCATGTTGAGTTATTGTTGCCTTCTCCTGACTCCCTTCTGCACTTGGCTTTGGGGACTTGAAGCAGACCTCTTGATGACTCACTCCAGTAGGGCTGACAGCCTTTAGTGACTTAGCCGATGAATCGGTCAGTGAAGTCTTAGTTGACTGAAACTGTATTAGTCGATTAGTTGCATTCACACTACATCCACCAATTTATTGATCACTTTTGGTCTTTATTTTATTCACGATAACAGCAATATGTTTTATGTCATTTTATTAGGTTCAAATTTCTGGGAAATTTGCAGAAACTTTCCAAAAAAGTAATTTGTGTAAAAATTTGCTTTGAAAAAAAATACAATACAAACCCCCAGTTTATCATGAATACCAAAGGGCAAATAAATATACCCAATTATATCATGTAAACCTACTTGACTTTATAGTCTGGCTTTACACAACAACACATTTTGAGAAATGCACTATGCATTTCTCAAAATGTGTTGTTGTGTAATAGACGATATGCCCTAAGTCAGGGGTCTCACCCACTCTCCAAGTAATTTTACAAAAGCACGATTAGTCAATTTAGATTTAACTGCTAACAAACCAGTTTTAGTAAAATTCTGTAGGTAAATGATGAGAGAAAACAAAATGAGTTATCTTTACATTAAAATAAGGTGAGTAGCTCTCTGCCACTTTCATTTTGTAAAAGTAGCTCTCTGCCACTTTCATTTTGTAAAAGTAGCTCTCTGCCACTTTCATTTTGTAAAAGTAGCTCTCAGGGCCACAAAGGTTGGAGACCCCTGCCCCAACTTTTGTTGTTTTTTGTTTTTATTTTGCAACCCTCTTTTTGACCCTCTGACATGCCCCTTCATAATACTGCCTTAGTCAATTAACTGTTCTGGTTAGCATGACTTTAGTCGACAACAATTTCTTTCGCCGGCAACCGCCCTATGCTCCAGGCACACAGATCCCAAACGTGGCACATGGAGCTGAGGCCAGAACATGTGGACTTTACTCTCATGTGTGTGTTGTTTGACTTCAGCCCAGCGGGTGCATTTGTGTGACCCGGCCTCTTTGTGAAAAATAAAAGCCCACAATCATGCCATGCTCTTTTCAGCACCACTACAGCAATCTTACAGCTTGTCTCCCACTGTCTCAGAGATGACTCAGCGCATCACAGAAAGAGGAGGGGGCACAAAATGACAAATCCACTGGGCCTGTAAGTGCTAATTAAATATTGGTTAGAGAAGTGAGCAGAAGGGTGTGATCATTATGTCATCAAACACCTGCATCCACCATGGTATGTACACACTCACCCACACAACCACAGACACAGCAAGACGTGTGAAACAACAGTGATCCCAGACTCTTGTTTATTGGGAAATAGGACAGTGATTGTTCATTACAAAATTATGTAATAATTGCTCACTACTGACAAAACCTACAGAACAAACATGCTTTTGAAAATCAAGATAACCTCAGAGTACGGGTCCATTGTTGGACTCATGTAGGCCAAAAGTATGCATTCTCCAGAGCACACAAAAATGATGATGAAGAGTCTAATAAATTAAGCCATTAAGTGGTAAACATGATTAAGATAAGCTCTAAGCCTCTCTTTCTTAAATACAGTAAAATGCACTAAGTAAATATTGTATCTCCGTTATGAATTATGCCTGATTAAATCTTATAAAACAAATGCATATAACCCAGAGGTAACGAAATGTACAAATGTGACTAAAAAGACCTGCAGTGGTAGAAGTGGAAGACAGAGACATCTTGGGTCCTTACAATAATAAAAAATAAAATACTCTGTTTTTACATCATGGCATTCTTCTCATCATCTGCACTCTCCAAGGCTTTCTTCTTGTTGTTTTTGCCAATGCTCTGAACAACAATGACAAACACGATAACTGAAAAGAAGAGTTATTATAAAATGGTAAAAGTGTCAAAAAATGAATAAAAGGAATGGATTTTAAATGTAAAGTAACACTCACCACAAAAGCCTACAATGCCAGCGAGGATCCCGATGGTAGCTCCCATTCCCAGTATGTAGCTATGTTTGCCAGGTGCTACGTAGCAATAGCCCAGCTCTGTGCAGTTACAGACTTGCACTGGTGGAGAGATTGTGATTTGATTGACAACAATGCATAACAAAAAGGCATATTCCTAAAATAAAACTTTGCAAAATGACCCTCTTCTATGATGTATGGGAAGTAGGTAATCTGTCATAATTATTATTTTACTTTAGTCCCTCCCCTGGGATTTACAGCAACATCAAATCAGACTTTGTGGGATACCAATTTGACAAATAGCAGTCGAGTTTTACTTTAGTTCCTCCCCCTGGCCTCTACAATCTACAGACGACCTACTTTACATCATAGAACAGGTGTAAAATGCCTACTAAATCTACTTACCCTCAAATGCCTGGTTTACCCCTACCCCTGCATTGTCTATAATATTAATGGACAAAGTGAAGGTTTTATCTTCTGATGGGCTTTTCTTCAAGATTAATTGAGCTGTTGAATCTGTATCATACATAAAAAAGTTATGTATTTTTTTATCTTTGTAATTTTGCATAAAGCCATAATAAACAATGCATACCATCAACAGGTTGCAGATTCCAGTTGGGAGACTTCTTGCCATGAGAAAAGCTAAAAGTGAACGGTTCAGAAAATGGACGGCCGTCTGCATCTTGGGCTTTGAGCAGCACAGGCTTGGGTTTATTGTAGCATATGAAGGACTTGTTTTCAATCAGTTTAGGATGGTTGTCATTGATGTCCAACAGCCTCACAGAAAGCTCACGCTCAGTAGATTTCTCCGGATTATCTGTGACAAAAGTATACATGTCATAAATACCAATAGCTCAAACATGAGATCGGACGGTATCTCTTTTACCCACCCTTTTCAAAAGCGGTGATGGTGACTGAGAACGTCTCCAGGATTTCTCGGTCCAGCTTTTCTTTGGTCTTGATCTCTCCTGAAGCAGCATCGATCTCTAGCCAGCCCTTGGAGTCGCCATCCAACTTAAAACTATGCAGCACACAATAACAGTATATGTAACAAACAAGAAGCAATACATAAACTAAGAGCACTGTCCCCAATCCTGCCCCACCTCACAGTGGCACAGACCTGGACTCAAATGATTTTCTAGTTCAGGGGTCAAAACTCTACAAAGTCATTTCATCTCAAATGGTAAAAACATTATGCTTCTTTCTAATTTTAACATATATTCTACATAATTTCCCCCCATCTATAAGACATTAACTGGACTGTGTCTATCTACCTGATGTCTTTCCCCTCTGGGTCCTTTGCATCCACTTTAAGCAGCACTGTGCCTTTGCTGATGTCTTCTGGGATAGTCACATCCAGGACGTCCAGGCTGAACTCCGGTGCTTCGTCCACATCAACAACGGTCAGCTGGACAGAGGCAGAGGACTCGTTGCCGTACTCCAGTCCCTTCATCAAAGGCTCGGGGTTACGAGCATCTATCTTTAGGTTGTAGGTGGAGGACGTCTCAAAATCCAGAGGCTGGTGGAACAAAAGCAACAAATAATTTCTCAGTAAGAGTTTGATAAATATTATATTATTTACAAAGTTAGGAGTCATGATTGTCTGGAGCTTATCTCAGCAACTATGACCCTTGGGTGAGGTCCCCCCTGGTGAAAGGTTTAGTCGCAGGGCTCATATAGAGACAGACCATTCACTCTCACATTCACTCACTAAGGGCACATGCATGTTTTTGGGCAGTGGGAAGAGTATCTACAGATAACCCAAGGTAAGACTGACACGCAGACTCCTGTTTGTATGATGTATTCAACAGTAAGTGAATTGTAGTTTCACCAAAAGTCCCCATTTTTAGATTTCACTGATATTAATAATTATAAAAACCTTGATGTATTTATCTTTATAACCTTTATTGCAACATATCAAGTAAAACTGAAAGTGTACCTTCGCTATGACCACTTTGCCCACACCATTCTCCTCTGTCTCAATAGCAAAAATGCCATCTTCATTGCCTTCCGTAATGTGAAATTCAATTTGAGAGCTTCCACTTTCAGCCTCGTCTAGATCAGTTGCCTTTATGGTCACCAGCAAGTGTCCGACTTGAGTGTCCTCTGCTAGAGTGTGGCTGCCGTACTGCACAGCAAAACACAAACGTTTTAATCTCCAGTCAGCTGATATAGTCCTGTAACAAGTTTGAAACACTCACATCTGTTTTCTCAAAACGTGGCAGTTCATTGTTGATGTCGATGACCTTGATGATGACCTTACACTGTGCACTGAAAGCTGTGATAAATTAGAGCTTAGTATTCTTTCTGTAGCAGATTTGAATTTGTCAGTAGTAGTTTGTGTGATACCTGGGTCACTGACTATTACGTTGAGGTGATACATCTTTGCATCTTGTCTGCGCAGCATTCGTAGTGCTTGGATATGTCCAGAGTTGGAGTCGATGGAGAAAGCGCTGGACGAGGTGGCTGGTTCTTGGGACTCTATTGTGTAGGTCAGCTGAGCGTTTAGTGTGCCAGCTTCATCATCGTCATGAGCCAACAGCTGCCCAATCAGACTACCTACAAAGATGCATGCACGTTTTATGACAACTTGGATAAAAGCCACATTTCACAGCATTTGCGCAATCCTTACCAATGGGTTCATCCTCCTGCACTTCAAAAATACTCTCCTCATTTTCACAAACTGGCCCATTGTCATTCACATCTTCCACTGTAACTTGGATTTCTATGGGTGGATCCAGCGGGTTGCCATATTGGTCCTCAGCAAATACTACCAAGATGTACTAAAAAAGGACATTAAAGTTGGTCTTTATAAGCTATTTTACAAATGCATTCTGTAGTAAATGCAGATGTTATACCATATCTTTGTCCTCTCGATCGAGCTCCTCAGTCAGCTGGATTTCTCCATCTACTGTGACGCTAAAAGGGAAGTTCAACGCTCGCTCTTTTTGCACCAGTCTGTACAGCGCATTTGGGTCATTTGACTGGACCTGAAAGATGCCCGTGTCTATTGGTTAGATTCATGATTTAAATAGGCAAAAGTACACTGCCTGGCCAAAAACAGCCAGCACATCCCAAAGATTCTCAATGGGGTTAAGGTCTGGATTCTGTGGTCCTTGAACCACTTGACCCGGTGAATCCTGGCATTGTCATCTTGGGAATATGCCCGTGCCATCAGGAAAGAAAAAAATCCATTGATGGAATAATGTAGTCAGGTAGTCAGCTGACCTCATTCTTTGGGCACATAATGTTGCTGAACCTCAACCTGACCAACTACATGAGACTCTTACCTACCTATATATTAGATCGAGTGTTATTGTTTGGCCAGGTCGTGTATAACAGTATATTGTGTGAATCCTTACCTTTGCAATGACGTGTGGATATGATTCCTTTAGGTGCTCTTTGACAGTGATTGGCCCAGGGCTGACCCACAGATTTCGCCTGACAATAATCTTGACATATGTATTTCCACTGAGAGCATTTGGTGATGCTCCTCCCAGGTCCTGAACGCGTACAATCAAGGTGTAGTCAGGGTCCTCCATCGGGTCTATGCTCCGCCTCCTAATCTCTATGAGGGCAGTAGGTTGATCAAATATAGTAATTAAACAAATTCTGCACTTCACTGACTGCAGCAATGAATCCCCAGTGGGTTATCTGGATCATATCATAGAAATTAGTGGAACATTGACAAGTTGAGTTTCTTAATCTGAAGTCATCAAGCACACACGCACACACACACACACACACACACATGCACGCACACACACACACACACAGATCTCTTATCAGGGCCTATCCCTTCGTCAATACTTTCTGTTTATCTACTTATCACCACTGTAGTACCAATTAAAATACACTGGACAATGCCTTTTGTTTAACATTTCTAACTATGTGTATTCTAATTACATTTTTTCAACCAAAGAAAGTTCATACACTGGCTCAGGTCACACCCCATTGCTACTTCTACCTCCCCCTCTCCCTGAACGCTGTCAGTCAAAAATGTCTCAAGCATTCATTTTCCTTCACATTACTGCCAGCTACTATGGGCTTGAGGTGGGACAATGGCTAGTTAGTGAAAGGGTGTTTTTTTCCAATGTTTTTTTACAGCAAGCTAATTCATTAAAGGTGTAGTCCGTACGATTCCGAAAATAAAAATTATCTGACCCTCTTCTATAATGTAAAGTAGATGATCTGTCAGTTATTACTTTACTTCCCTTCCCTGGCCTCTACAGACTACAGATCCAGATACATCATAGAACAGGGTCAGGTAGTCATTTTTCTTGTTCATGTTTCTTAGGTTAGGAAACTTACAGACTTATTTTTGATATTATGGACTGACCTGCTTTCTCCACGCAGGTGAAGAAGGGGTTCTCCTCATATGGGATCGTCTGTACTGGGGAGCAGAAGTGGTCAAACTTTGTCTTCAAAGCCTCGATGCTTTGGTCCTCTCCTCTGCCATACCTGATGCCCTCTCTGGCCTTCAGCAACTGCGCCCCTGTTTTACAAAACCGATCAATTACAAGGTTTACATGTATTTGTATGTATTTTATTTATTTTTTTACGAGAAGTGGCTTCACGTGCCTGGAGCTCGCTGAATAGCATGAGACACATTTAGGCAATCTGTCAACAACCAGCACAAGATGAGCTGTGTAATCGGGATTTACATTGGCACTATATCGCCAGATTACAAGCCGAGATGGAGAGATTACAGACTTTTCCACAGTCATTCAAAAGACCATGTGTTGATGTGTGTCTGTGTGGCTCTGTGTGGCTCTGTGTGGCTCTGTGTGGCTCTGTGTGGTTCTGTGTGGTTCTGTGTGGTTCTGTGTGGCTCTGTGTGGCTCTGTGTGGCTCTGTGTGGCTCTGTGTGGTTCTGTGTGGTTATGGGCGGTACCTTCTTCTGTGGTGGAGATCGCCCCGGTGTCAGCGTCGATTTGGAACAAGCGTGTGTTGTGCTTGTTGGGAATCTGGTTGACTAAGCTGTATTTTAGATGAGCGTTCAGAGATGCGGGGTCATCCAGATCGGAGGCAAAAACATGTGTAAATGGGACACCTAAAAGAAGGCATAGGGAAATACAGTATGTTAAACCAACCATTAAAAATGTGCCATGCCTTCAAAGCAGTCAGGTTTAAAACTCTGAGCACAGATTAAATACAATTGGGGTCAATAGACTGTGGTACTATTTTAGAGTTTAGCTTTAGTGATTTTTATTCTCCTTTTCTTACCAGCAGGACTGTTCTCAAGGACCACAGCTGAATAGTCACTGGCGTTGAAAGATGGAGCATGATTGTTGACGTCCACCACGTTAATCGTCACATAAATGGGGCCATCTACAACACTATCATCTTCTAAAGCCTCCACCTGGATTTTAATCACACAATGTGATACCTGACATGTTTTTTTTATTCCATATTATATTTTAAAATCACCTTACCCCAATAATGTAATGATTATTTCTAGACCAGTCCAGTGGGTGCTCAAGAAACAGCCACCCATCCTCAGAGATCTTTATGTCATTGCTGCCCTCTCCACTCAGGCGAAAAGCATTGACACCTGTATGTGTCACCTCGAACTATCAGGGGACAAAAATACACTTAGATGACATCACACATGACGAGTAGATCAGGGTGAGTTATTTATTTGTGGCGCACAGACTGTACCTTATGAACGGCATAGGGAACGGGCGTGGCCTCGGGCACATCCAGAGCTATACTCTCAAATGGGCCTTTTTTCTCTTGAAGGCCCTCCCCTGCAGCCTGTCACAGCACAGAGGTCATATACAGTGTACACTAAAGTTAATTTAAACCTTTTAAAATCACACCCACTTTCTCCTTAGCTGCCAGTTTCAGTTATTTATTGAACCAATTTACTACCAGTCTACACACTTACTGAACAAAACTGACCCTGGTTGGACTTTATGACAAAGTAAAACATGCAAATACAAAATAATTGGGTTACACTATACTTACAGCACAGTAATGTTATGGTAATAGTGTGGTAATAAACAGCTAATGAGCAGGAAATAATTTTAGGTTCATTTTCTATGCAAATACCCTTGAAATCATGTGTTAGATTAAAGGGTTAGGGTAATTATATTTTAAAAAAAATACCAAATCAACCACAATTACTATATTATTACCAGTTTATTACCTGTTTATTACCACACTATAGCCCTATTATTACTGTGTGAAGTGCTACCAATAATTGAATATGATTTCAACAATGAACAAAGTACTTACAATACTTGCAAGGAGTCCCAGTAACAACAGCTGTATTATGGGTAACATGTTTGCTCTGGAAAGAAATAGGGGAGACGGCAATTAGGATTAATAGTCTTTACTGTGATGTAGCTATAAAGCGTATACACTATTAAACTGTGTCCTTGTGCAGCTGAATGGGAGCTTTAATGTGTGACTCCACCTACATTCACAATCAGTAAATGACCTCCCCGGGCCGACTAGAACAAATCGAAAGCAGCAGTAAAACTTAGAATTACTCCTTTTAAAGCCAGCTATGGTACAGCACAAATCTAACTAGAATTAAATAGTTAATCGCAATTGTATGACTTTTAATAGTATTTTATTCTAATACTTTTTAGCTATAGAAGCTCAATTGACAGAAGTTACTACAAATCAAAAACCATTTGACAGATCATTTGACAGTACTCAAGTAAAAAGCCTGCATAGTACACAAGCTATGTACACACAATTGAAACGAGTAGAAAACAATTATATCATAATCTAATACAAAAAATATCAAATTGACTTGTGCCGGTGAGACAGTGAAGGTGACATTGAGTCAAGGCGAATGACCTTACTGTAACACAGGACACTACAAAATACAGGCTCACCCAGAGGAAACATCAGACTTAATTTTCCTCTTCCTTGTGTGTGAACTCAACAGAAAAATGTGCTCAGTGATAAGAGAGAGCTGTAACAACTGTAAATCATTGTATAAATTCATTGTCATCTTTCTACTAAATGGATTTTAAGCTGAATTTTATATCCACCTACAGAAACGACAGAGACAAATGTCGAAGAGTAAAGGTTAGTTATTTCACACAGTATTCAACCACCTGACACTAGGCCCAAAGTCACGTCAAGATCAAGTACTTACTTCAGAGAATGAGATAAAAAACTCACTCGTATACTGTAAGAATTAACCCAATACAGTACTCACAGTAAGACAACAGAACGTTACACATTTAGTATATATTGGGTATAGTTTGATAAAACATCAAGAGTGAGCAGTTGGAGATCCTTACCTTCTTGAAGAGATCGAGTCACTCCTCAGAGTCCGGAGTGAGTCCGCAGTAGCTTCATCCGTGTCTGCTGGTCAAACGTTAACCAAGGCACTAACCTGCAATGTTTTATTGTATCTAATGATTGTCTAATCACCCTGCCCTTGTACCCGCTCAGCCAATAGGAAAATAGCTCACAGGAAAAAAGTCAGAAGAACAATTGCATATGTACTGTACCATTTTTCTGACACAAAAAAACACAAATAAAGCCAGTTTTGCCATTGCAGTGATCACCGTTGTCAAGTTTTATGTAAATGTGAAAAATACACATTCAGTTCAACTTACAAAGACACAAGAGAATTGGAGGACTATTTCACTAAATCTCACATACCTTGTTTAATTCCTAAGTTGACCTCAGACTTTGACCTTTGCACCTCCTAACACCTTTACATTAGTAGTTGTAGTTAGTAGTCTGATAAGGAGCAGCTTCTAAACAATAGTTCACACTGACAAGAATGCTTACCTGTGGGGCATTCGGCTGCTCAAGGCCTAAACTCGTAAGTTAGACCTGGGTTACATACAATGAAATACATGTAAAATGCTAATGTGAACCGGCGGGACTCCTAACATATGCAGCGTGTTACATGTCGAAAACAGCCCGAATGAGTCACCCTCACAAGGACAGCTCATAACATGAAAACCTGTGACTTGCTGTTTGAGAGCCGTCAGTGCATAATGAAGAGGATCTATGCTCTTCTATGCTCATGGCCAAACTGCTACTTTGCCTTGATGCTGAGTGCAAGGCTGTCAAAAACACAGCCAATGCACACCATCTGCCTAATGCTAACAGGACGCAACATACACAAAACAAAGTGGTCTGATGGCTTTGAGCGTTACCTTGGAAACAACGTCCCACATTTTTGTCTATTCAGGACTGATTTCTGAGCATGAGCGTGGTGCCATGATGTGCCTCAATCTCTGATCACTCACACTCTCCCAAAAACACTCCAGAGACTAATTTGATTTCATAAAGTTCATCTTTAATGTCACTGACTCATCTCAGTTTGTCAGTGTGAGTCACGTTGTGCTAATTTCTGATCAGCAGTTCACTGAAACAGATAAAAGAGACCATTTCTTTACTGTATTTTCTTTTATTACGCATCACTGAATCAACAGGTAACAAAATACATATACACCATTATTTACAGACTGAAAAACAATATGCCATAAATGAAATATTGAGTGTTTATACAAAATACGATCTTTGCAGTATCTGGATCTTAAAACTGCTGCTGTCTGACAACACACTTACTGCTGAAGTACAGTAGAGAGAAGGATCATCAAGTTTATGAAAAATAATCCTTTATCTTGAAGCCTTGGGTCAGAATCAACGATGGACACATTACCATTAGCTATAGATGTCGTGGTGAGAAGGAGTTGGGCACTTAACATCGCACTCTGATAGTGGTCAACATGATCTTTTCTGTAAACTCTTTAGTAAAGTCCGTAATGGTCTGCTCCATGTATGTCCATTTGAGAGACAATCTTCAGACTCCTAAAGTACAGAGAGGTTGTGGCAGGATTTAGACTTGAGCCAAAGCGCCACACTGGGGTTGTTCTTGGCCACTACTTTGTCAATAAAACGTTTGGCTTTGATGGGAAGGCTCTCCCTCCGTGAACTGTATTTTTCATATCGACGACGGTTGTTTGCCTCTTTGGAGTCTCGACGTAAGCGTAGTTGTCGTACGATGCCGTGAAAAGCCTCCCAGACGTTGTGCTGCATGGCTGCTGACGTCTCAATGAACTTGCAGTCAAACACAGCGGCACAGGCGCGACCCTCTGAAACAGGAAGGACGTGAGTTACTGAGTAACGATTAATGTAGATAAGTGCATGGAGTTTTCAAGAAGAGGCCAACTTACCGCTAGTAGAAACCTCTCTGCGACGCACAAGGTCACACTTGTTGCCGACCAAAATAATAGGCGTGTGCTCAGCGGGACGGTACCGGCGAAGAGTTATCCGCAACTCTGAGGCTCTCAGGAAAGATGCACGGTCAGTGATGGAGTAGAGGAGCAAGTAGGCATCTCCTGACTGCTGACCACACTCACTGTCCACCTGCAAAATGATACACTCACTCAGTCCAAGTGTAGTCAAAGGGAGTCATGATCTTTTCAGTTTGGATAAGTTCATGGTGTTTTTTTTAGTTATGTTATGCTTTTGTTTTTAATTTTTTCTTAAATTTTCCTTTTGATGCTTATGGACATAAACACAAACAAACACACATTTGCTTGGACTACTTTGGGTCTAGACCCAGTGTTTGAGAACCACTAAAATATGTCAAAATAAGCACAAACATCAAACTACTAATTACCGACAGTAAAACTCGATTTAAAATCGACTCAATCCTCTCACCTCTGAGTCCCACGTGTCAATGACAGTAACTGTTGCATCTTCTCCGTCCACTTCCACCTCTTTTTCAAACACTTCATCTAAATAAAAAAAGTACAAAAAATACATAAAATAACACAGTTATAAAAAAGGCTATCATTTTATTTTATGTTTTCAAGCGTAAGGTACCTCCACATAGCTCGCACTCGTCGCTGTCCATACTGTCCGCGGCTCCAGCGAAGATCCCGGCAAAGGCAGTCTTTCCGACCCCACGGGCCCCCAGCAGAACCACACGGTACTGGCAGTCTGGAGCAGGAGCCTCTCCCGCCGACTCTGACGAAATAACCGAGTCCGAGGAGGACCAGCTCCCCCGGCATCCCTCCGAGTTCCCAGTGGAGCTGGTGCAGGACTTGGAGCGGGAGATGCATGCGGGGACCCGGGCTAACAGGCTGTCCGACATTAGGTGGCTGCCCGGGTCACAAATGCTCCAGCGGTGGAGCTCGGACTGGAGACGGAGGCTGTGGCGACGCACACTGGACAACATGTCTTCAATGTTGAAAAGTTGCTCGTCCAGAAATAGAGAACTTTTAAGTTGGTTAGACTTGAGCCAGACCTTCTACTGATATTTCACCAGGTTATGTCGGTGTAAACCTCGCTCTGAACAGTCCGCTGCTCACTCACAACAGCGTCGCAGAAATGAGTTGAGACAGAGCGAGTGGACAGGCGCACAGACGTAGCCCGGGTTTAAAACCAACTTTAATTCGCACATCACAGAGATATTTGATCGGTAAATCCTCGCCAGGGCCGTCTGTCTCGGTATAATCTCCATCTGAATGAGGCTACAAGTGGATGGACGGGGTTTCCCTGAGCTTTATATGAGAGGAGGGCTGCGCTCACTAGTGGAGCATGTTTACTGCGGTTGGATGAAGTCAGGTAATGGACCACTGCTGGGATTAGAACAGTAACAAACTGGAGAGTAATGAGGCTTGAATATGGAACAAAGGAGGAGGTGTGGTGCCATGAGATCTGCCAGTCACATGTACAGTAAATGACTTCACCCTCAAGAGGAACATCCTATTGAGAGTAACTATAGGCTACACCTAGAATAACGAATGAGGTCATTACAGAACTTACTACTGCCAAAATAAAACCAATGTAAACAAAGGCAAAGCAGGTTTTATGTAACAAGGATTGTAAAAAGTTCCAGTTAGCTTAGGGTAACACATAGTAAACACAATCGATCGGTGTCCGAGTGCGTGATGGTTTTACTGAAGCGTCAATATAAAGGTGTGGTCAAAATCTGATAGCCTAGTTTTATATTGACCAGATCAAACCACCCACTCAGACAAACTCATTTCCACACACTGGAAAGGGCTTCATTTTTAGACAAAGATATATTATTCAAACTGGAATGCATAATTTGTATTGTTTATTAACAGAGCAAAGATTTAGCATTTAATCCTGGATACTGTCAGAAACAACAGCATATTGATGAGCTCCACTTTAATGAATGAGCTTCTTATGCAAAGTCCAGAGAGACTCGGGATAACATGTAGTTGCAAACATGAGATTTCCATTAGTCAAAGCACTTTGGGGCAGAGAGTTATTACAATAATTGTGGGATTATATTCTACTGTTGTTTTCAGGACTTCTGTGCAGGACTGTGGCCTCATGTGGGACCTGCTGCTGTGTATTACAGCTCTGATTTGCCTAACAGATGATTGGGAGACATTAAATCCTGGTTAAGTGCTGGGGGGGAACTATGGCCACAGACTTCGAATGACCTCAATTGAGCTTGTTTATCTTTGTTTTATTGGGGTGGGCGATATGGAAAAAGTAAAATATCGGGATTTTATGAAGCCAAGATCATGAGTTAGATTTGATCACAATTTTTGTTGACTTTGTAGTTTTTGTCTTATACAGAAAACTACTGCTTCATAAAAACTACAATTCTGATCCGGTCCATCACAATACTTTACATTTTATTTTTTTATTTTATTGATATGAACAGTAAATATGAATGAATATGAATGCACTGTATCACAATTCAACGATCTTCCCAGACTAGCAGAGTGTCATATTGCGCACCATTAATCTAAAATAATATCAAATCTATAAAACTCTCAAAGCTATGTTCCATTTTTTTCTGGATGTCACAAGGGCTCATTTTAGTTCTGGGATGTAGCTGTATCTGTGTATTATAGTGTATTATAAAACCGCGTCAGAGAAGAAATAGTAATAATTTCTCTGCTATTGTTGGATTATATGCCTATAGAAGATAACAGCATAACCTATACACGGAAGGGGCATTAGTGGCACAACAGCACACAAGCTCAACTGGTTAGCTGGCCATTTCTGTGTTTGTGTTCTCATCTGGATCCCCCCACCCCCCCAACCAAACCTGCTGCATCTCCTCATTCACTTGGATGTCTCCCTAAACCTGCTGCATCCACAGACACACATAGAGCTCTATTAGCGTAAGGACCTCATCCATCAGTCCTGGACACATCTATAGCCTGTCCGTCCTGGGAGTGTATCCCACTATAGTTCTCACTAAAGTTCCTCTTTTTCCCATAAATGGGTTTTTCCTGACCGTGATGGAGGGTCTAAGGACAGTGGATGTCCTGTTCTTTTAGTGTTCCCTTTATTTTTTGGAGCAGTGTATATCCATTAAGAAAATACACTCAAGCCTCATAAGAGACAATGACTCCTCCAGTTTTTGCATCATGCCATGTCAGATGAATTTTAATGAAGGAGCTCTTGCCTGTTGTGATTTGGAGCTGAACGATCAGT
>JAVQKC010075903.1:0-30561 GCA_036025475.1 Philypnodon macrostomus | reverse complement strand
TAACTCCCAAGTGGCAACAAATCTTAGTGTTCTGATCTCCGAATGGAAGAGTGGTTCCAGATGAGCGAATCCAAAGCATGGGTACTGCGTGAGTCCATGAGTGTCCTCCTACACATGCATGTGAGAAGCTTCAAGCCATTCGTTGACAATATTAGCTTTGTCCCATTCATTTTTACAAGTTCTCAAACCATGACATAATTGATTTCATTGTCAGTTACAAGTTATTGGTAGTGGTGTTCAGCTATGGGCCTTAGGTGGGGTCCAACATGGATGATTGCCAGTTCTCTCTCACATGGTGGGGCCTTTCTGTGTGGAGTTTGCATGTTTCTCTCTGTGTCTGAGTGGGTTTCCTCCGGGTACTCCGGTTTCCCCCATCACCCCTAAACATGCATTTTAGGTTAATCCTCCAGCTAGGTACATCCTGACCTAGATCCTGGCTCAAGGGTCTCCGGGCACTTCCACTACGGCGGCCCAGTGCTCTTGACAGGTCGTCCCAGCGGCATTGAGGGATGGGTCAAATGCAGAGGACACATTACCTACAGGGACAATAAAGTGTAACCATAACTGTAACATTTCTTGACTTTGGGCAATTTAGACTGGATACATTCTACTAACTTTTAAGGTGAGAGGAAGCCAGAGGGAACCCACAATAACACCGGAGGGACATGAGAGAGACTTGAGAGGTGGACGGCATGAGCACTGAACCCGCAGCCTTCATGCTGAGATGCAGGAGTACTAATCTGTGCCATTTTGCACCCAACTGGAGTATTATAAAAATGGAGTCTTTAATTGCTTTGAGCTATCCACTTTTATGATGTCCCTTCCTAACACACTATATTTATCCAGATCTGGGACAGATACAAGCAGTACACTGTCTTATGTGTTATTGTGTTATCCTGTGGCTTGATTTCAACTGCTCCTAAACAGCTGAATAGATTTAAACTTCTATTACCGTGTAGTTGAGAAGGATGAGATTTGTCATACTTGGTAGCTAATGGAATGCGTGTTTCCATTTACAATATGTTCTGCAGTCTGCTTAAGATAGTGTCACTACAATACATGAGCAGGTACAGTATGTTGTCAACAATCATGTGAAGAGTCTATACAATGTCATGCAATCATCAGGGGGAAAAATGAGAAGTAACTGAATGAAATTGAGGATGGATGGTGCGTTTGAATAGATGGCTTTTACAGATGCACATAGATACACTTGACTATTTCCATCTCGAGGTCCCACTCCCACACACACACACACAAACACACACACACACACAAAGACACACACACACACACACAAAGACATGCACACACACACATACACACACACAAACACACCCACACAAACACAATCACACAAACACACACAAAGACACGCAAACACACACACACACACACACAGACACACACACACACACACACACAAACACACACACACACAAAGACATGCACACACACACACACGCAAACACACACACACACACACAAACACAATCACACAAACACACCCACACAAACACACACAAACACACACTCACAAACACACACACACAAACACACACACACAAACACACAGACACTCACATGTCGATATGTGCCAGTATAGTACTCAAAGATGGACTACTACCAGAGTTATGTAACCAAGACCTGTTCAAACCACACTCCAATACTATAAACAGCTTGCCATTGTCAGATTTTCACACTAAAATGCGTGCAGTTAAAATTTTCCGGTTGCATTTTTTATGTAGTTGGCTGGTTCAATGATAGAACCTACTACATCCATGCTGAGCCTTTACACACAGTAGAAATGTTTTTGGTAAATGAGCAATAATGGAAATGCCATGGAAGATTTCATCCAAAAATACAAAGCCTCATTTCATTAAGGGGGATTCTTTACACACCAAATGACTGTATTAAAAACCCATGTGCATCAGAGTGCAGCCCACTGCTAAACACCCTGACTCGAAACTCTGCAGCAGTGGGAAAATATTTCACTAAGACACATTAAACAGACACATACTGCACATAAAGTGAGTAGAAAAAGAAAAGACTTTTGAGACAAAATACGAAACGTTCAGTCATACGATAGTGGCAGCCATGTTGGATTACCTAAAACAATGGTCAATATCGCCATCTAGAGGACAAACGTTATGTGGGATGCATTCAATGTCTGGGGTACCTGGAAGAAACCACTGGTAACTTATAGGGAGGAAGGAAAGATTGAGTATTGTATTCCCTATTCTTTGCTGTGGAAAGACGAACGGAAGTGTTAGCAAACGCCATTTCAATAAAAGCTTTAACCATATGGCTTTCAGTGGCTAAACAAGTCTTGCTTAGTTAACTATTCGGGTAAGTACTTCCTACCCTCTCACAGGTCGGCTCTCTCTTGACCTGTTATAAATGAGTTATGAGACTTGGGTTCCTTCGCCCATTACAGCTCATCTGTATTTGGTGTATATACACCATTCTTTTTAGCGAAATCATTCACAATAGCTGGACTGGAAGAACATACCATTTTGATTTGCCTCTTTTCTTCTACTGAGCTCACCCTACAGTTTAATAGAGAATCAAATCAAATGCACCAACAGAATGTAGAAAAACAGACAATCATATAATACAATTACATCAAAATTATTAAACCTGTGGCCTTATCCGAGACTTCCAAGGACAGGGAAACAGCAATGGTTATTCATATAAGGCTGGGCTTTTCTGGGATGTGACAGACATCTACAACAACCAATTTTGCCCCCACATTGACTATGAAGCATTTTATTTTAGAATAAAGGTTGATTTTAAATTTACTATATTGTTTCTGTTGCCTCTTCTTCAGCAGTCGCTTGGACCTCTAATATAACCCCGGTCACCCACACAGCCTTACACTTAGGCCCATAGTATTCACAGTATATCCACCACAATTTACAAGATGAGGAGTAACCAAGAACAGATGTAGCTAACTCCTGCCACGTCCACTCAAACTAACTAACACATGCTTACAAGGATCTTAACAGTCTCCCTGGTGAGAGAATTTACACTCTGCAGTCTTTTAGATCCGTACAAATTCTGCACACTTCAAAACACATGGTTATGCGTGATACAAGGATGTCATCTAGAGTAGAATCTGACACAGTAAAAATAAAGGATTTTTACATCTCCCATATATATCTACATTACACACTTAGTAATTATAATACTCATTTTGGGAATTACCACTATTAAGATGTACAGCAAACCACATTTTTCACTTTTTATGTTTTTAAGGTTTGGTTAGGGATCAACTCCATCCATCCATCTTCTTCTGCTTATCCGGAACCGGATTGCGGATGCAGCAGCCTAAGAAGAGATGCCCAGACTTCCCGCTCCCCAGACACTTCCTCCAGCTCTTCCGGACGGGACTCCAAGGCGTTCCTATACCAGGTGAGAGATATATTCCCTCCAGCATGTCCTACGTCTTCTCCGGGGTCTCCTCAATCAACTCTAGTCCTGCGAATCAGGGTAAACTGGTGAATGAATTTTGTTTTGAAGGGGGTCTTGGAATAGATTACTTCCAATTGGCTGGCTGGCTGGGTTACACTGCTTATCAACACCAAATCAATGGTGGCAAAAAGTTGCAGCTATGACTAGGAGGTCGTATACAAAAGCGTTCACACTAGTAAAGGCTTTACTTTACTTTTGACCTAGCTTCACATTTTCCAAGTCACTTTTAAACAGAACACATTTGTAGACATTTTGGCCCACCAATAATCTCCTCTCCTCCCGCCTGCTTCCTAATTATACAAAATGGAAAACATTATAAAAGTTCAAGAACACAGTGTACTGGCATTCTCACAAAAGGCACACTGGCATCCACTGGGACATGACATACTCCCGGCACAAGACATACATATCTGTGAAAACACACAAAAAGCCACTTTATGAAATTGAATTCTAACTGCACATGGCTATTTCATTATATTTTACTGCTCTGTGCACTAAAACGTGTGACATACTGGAAGACAGAAGAGTATAGATGTAATATTTCCCACCAGTTGGTCATAAATGATAACCTTATGATGAAAAACACTTGGGCCTTTAGCTTGACTCACACCAAAATATAAAAAATGACCAGAAATAATTTATTCCAATGCAATTTTGTACGTATGTATATTATCATTTGACCTCGATGCCCACCATGCACCCAACAGTTTGTGGCTGGTTGTGTCAAGAAGGGCATCTGGTGCAAAAAAAAATAAAACATGTGAACGATTTCCCGTGCCAACCACTGATTTGCACTTGACCAGGACATTGCATCTAGAAGTTGAGTGGGCCAACACATTTTTTTACAGTATTGTATTAATACAGTAATAAATAACAATACATTTTATTTATAAAGCGCTTTTCAGGACACTCAAGGACGCTGTAAAAGCAGTTCTAAAAAGATGGGTCTTGAGGAGGCTTTTGAAGGTGGGGAGGTCACGGATGGGTTGTGGGAGTGAGTTCCAAAAGTGTGGGGGGCAGCGATGGAGAAGGCTCTGTCACCCCAGGTTCAGAGCTTGGTCCTACAGGGGAGGGACAGAAGATAGTGGTGGAGCAGGTCAGAGAAGGAGGAGGGGGTCAGATTATGGAGGGCAGGGGCAGGGGCAGGGGCAGGGGACAGGGGCGATGTGTAGTAGTATGTGTAGATGTGTTGTAGGTAGAGGAATTTGGATGGTATAATAATAAGGTAATTATAGTTAACTACCAAGTCATTTCTATGTATTTACTCTTAATGTATTTTGCATGGTAACAAGATAGTGATACAATATAGAATAATAATTGTATTTAGTTAGGGTAAGGGTATTTACATAATCAACATAATTACTATATTTCTACCACTCTGTTGGCTTCTGGAGTTGTTTTAAATATATTTTTTCTCAGGAATATGAGAAAAGGTTAGGTCACCCTTGAGCACAGTAGATGTATTACGGTCTTAATGCAATTGAATATAATGAATCCTTTCAGAGTTCTTTTTTCCCTCCAAGATCCTCTGTTTAGTTCATGTAGTTCTCTCTCTCTCTCTCTCTCTCTCTCTCTCTCTCTCTCTCTCTCTCTCTCTCACCTTGCCACATCACAATTATCTAAACAAAAGTCTTGTTGTGTTCGCAGGGTGAAAATACAAGCCTTAATGCTGCCACTGCCCCTCCTTTGCAGTGTTTCTAACCCCAACGAAGGCAGTTTATTGTCAACTCTGATGCAAACTATTTACAAAACAATTGCCCCTCTATGTTACCCCAGCAGTGGGACCCCCCAGTGCTGGTGGTGGGGGTCCCATTTGGCCTCCTTGGACTAAATTAAACTTATTGCCTTCTGTCAGTAACTCTGGGGTGAGCTCCAATGTGGAAAGCTGCTGCTGTTTCCTGTGCCACATTGGAAGTGAAACTTTTGTATAGAGTGCTTTCATTGGTTTTTGTGACTGGGTGAAGCCGAGTAGCAGTGAATGTGTAAAACATGCAGATGATTAGAACTATGATGACACATTGATTAATGGGTGTCCAAACTTTGGCCTGAGGTACAAATGTGGCCCATAGAGCAATTTGTTGTGGCACACAGACTTGTATCTGGCCATATGTGACTAGAAAACAGATACAACCAAAGGGGACTTTAATGATGCGAAATCACCTCAGCGAGTGGCCCCCACTGTAATATTTGGTGACAATGAGGCCCACAATGAAAAATGTTTGGACACTCCTAACTGGACTTTTGTCAAGATTTTTGTACATAAATACATAGAATAGATCCAAACTATATCAACAACAAATAATGGGGGGCGCAGGAGGAAACACAGGGACTAAATACTTGAGACACAGGTGAAACACATGGGGGCGTGGCAGGTAATCAAACAGGAGGGAACACAGGAGGGCAGGAAGCAAAACAGAAACACACAAATAATGACTAAACATAACAACATAAAACAGGAAACAGGTGAAAACAACAGTGTCAGGAGCCCATCAGAAGAGTAAACAGGGTCACATCATGAGGTAGTTGTGTCACGGTCCGGTCACGGACCGCTCCAGTCCGCGCCCGGGTTTACGGCCGGCGGCTCTCAATCCTGGGCCAGTGTGGTTGTTCCACTCCACCTTCTCTCCTGACTCCAGCCTCCCGCCAGGGATCAGTGCACCTGAGCCCGCAGCTGTACCCCATCTCAACCTAATCAGCACGGGATATCAGGCGCCTCTGTGCTCCAGACCGGTGCTGGTTCGTTTCCTCCGTTTTCCTCTGTTTCCTCGGGTCCCCCTGGATTTCCTCGCACGAGTTTCCGTGTCACGGACTCCGCCACGTCCGAGAGGCTCCCGTTGGTACGGACCTCGGTGGACGCTTCCTCCCGTTTCCGGCCGAACCCGGAGTACGCCCCGGCCCGCGAGCCGCTCGACCCGGGATCGCAGCCGTGGATTTTCTGCCCGCAAGGCATCGGAGGTGTGGACACTTCCCCGAGCCTTGGACTCAGTGCCTGCCGGGTTTTCGTACGGTAGTGATTTTCTGTTCCCCTTTTGTGACGCTTTTTATGTTGTCTTAATAAAGACACTTGAATTAGAACTGTGTGGTGTGTGTAGCATTTGGGTCCTAAGTACACCCCTCGTGACAATCTCTTTCTCACAATAATATGAGATGAATGATGCCCGCTTCATAACAACTGTCAAATTTATACAATTACACAGTCACTTTAACCATTCCCATTACTAAACATACTGCTATTTAAGTGTTTTAAATCCAGCCTCTGCACACTTTTTACTGGAGCACCGAGGCCTACCCAATATGGATACATTTAAATTTTCATGAATCCTGTTGCTGGAGGGAAAGACTAACATCCAAGTCATCTGCTAAACAGTGCTAAATTCTCAGTTATCCAGCCCTTACAGAGGCACGCTTGTCTGTGTACAGTAAATCCTGGCTATTATTGTCGTGCCTCTCATTACATCTATTATTAATCCTGGCCCAACATGTGCCTTTTAACAATGGCTCATAATGGCTTGTCATTTAGTGTTTCTATAAAAGGTATAATCCACTGGTTTGGTCCAACAATTGCAGTGTTCCCCACCCAGGCTGCAAACCAAATACTGTCTGATTAAAAGCCAGTGTGGAGTATTTGAGGTTGATAGGGGATGGTGGTTTCACTAAATGAGAGGTTGAACAGACAGAGATAGCCAATTACACACACCATGTTTACAGATACAAATAAACTATGCTTCAGGTTGGACTGTCTATTGTTCATTCTCCTTATCCATTTCACAGTAACATGTATGTACACGCGCACAGGTCACAGCTCATTTAGAACCAGTTAGAGTGAGCCGCTTTGCGAATTCCAGGTAGATTTGTGATTAATAGCAGACATGGCTGGATCAGAGAACACAAAGCCACATTAACAGGACTGGTCATGCCTCAAATATACATGCATTTATAGTGTGGTAAAAGTAAGAATCATTATAAATTGTACCTTTGTAATATAGTCTTTTTATGTATCTTACAGTAATATCAACATAATCACTGCCCTTCCTGAAACAACTCCCAACCGTCCCACTTTTTTTTGGGACGGTCACAATCATTACACTGACCAGCAACCTCATGTGGCTGGCATGTTTGTTATGTACAATGTGGTACTTCAGCATCCTCAGTCCTGCAGTACAAATACAGGCAGAACTGAGATGAAAAGTTCATGAAGGAGAAACAAAACAAACCCTCCACCATTCAAAGGTTAGATGCATGAATACAGAGCATATTTAGCCACTTCCCCATTCTGTGAAATATGCTTCATAGTCCTTACTAGTACTTCAAAATCCCCTCTCATCAGTGTCATGTCAGTGTGATTAACTTTGAAAGTCAGAAACATTCACCAAAAAAAAGAAATTGATTTCTAGAGGCAATCTTCATTCTTTTCACAGTAAAAGAAAGCCCTTTTTTCTGCTGAACCTCATTCATTCAGGACATGTAGGCAGTAAGTTAGTAAGCCCTCGCCTGGAAGAGATTTCCCCTCACTTCTTGTAGCAACACCGCACTAAAGAGAAGTAGTCTGAGCGATCAACAGTTCATCTTGTTTGAATAAATGGCTCTAGGTGTCCAATCCCATTAAAGCTGTCGCCAACAGGCTGTAGCACACTATTTATCTCTGCAGGACAGTTTCACCATTACCTCCTCTAATGACTCACCGGAAGAAGAAGACAAATCTGTTTGTTCTTTTTTTTTTGCTTTATGTGTGAATTACATGAGCGTCTACATGAAGAGCGTGAGAGCTGCTGTGTTTCCCTTGTGTGTGCGTGTGTAGCACACAGCTCTGAGGATGTCTGCTTTTAGCTCGCCGTTTTAGGCTGATTAACTCTGACAGGCTCCCTCTCAGACCCACCACAAACACTAGCATTAAAGAGAACAGGCAAGTTTCCACCACAAGTGAGTCTGCCCATGCAATCCACATCTGAGTCTTTAAGAAACTAATGGAAGACCAAACTAAAATCAATATTGACTAAAACGGCTAAAGGTGGGATTTATCATTTGATTATTTATTCAATAACAACCAATATGTGACCTCGGAGTTTCTCAGTGTAGAGTAAAAATTAGACATTTATAACAACCCAGCATCCCATCCACATGATAAACTACTAACTAACACCTGGTTACCATTGATGAAACTTACTGAAAGTTGTTTTCAAAACTGTCCCATCTGGATGGGTAAAATAGGACAGGAAACCCCATAAACTCATAACAGGCATATATAAGGCAACCCCTTAATCCTAATTTGATGAATATAAAATTACTGAGGATTGCTTCTGTAAAATATTTTACTTAAGCAATGCCCAAAAATCAGGAGTGTGCATTAATTTGGCGAAAAATTAACTGCATGTATTTTTTATGGCACTTAATATTATAAAATACATTCACCCTCCTTTATTGACATTTTTCTTGTATATGTATTTAGCCTTGCTGTTATACCTCTAATTGTAAAACAGGTGGCATAGCAGTGGCAGCACAATACCATCAAGAGGAATGAGGTACAGCCCCAAACTGACACATCCCGGGGCTCAGTTGTCAGCAGCAGAAACCATAGTCAGTGCTCTGACAGCTCTTTTAGCATGTGCATTTCCTCTCACTTTCTCCAGCTCTGACAACTGTTTACTTGTGCTAGAATTAAACAGAAACACTATTGTGCCTATACAGCAAACAATGCCTACTGTTGAACCAAAGACAGATACTAGCTCTTTGGCTTTCTGTCTGCACTGGATTCTTGTCATTGAGCTCGTTCTGGGGCCAATCACAAGTAAGTGGACAGGCCTGGTTAGTGACCTATTTTGCATTTTATGATGAGGCCCCTACCTTCTCAGAAGCTAAGTTTGTTGTTGTTTTCACTTTGGGGTTTTTTCACTCTGTAAGTGAGAAAGAACCCCTCTTTGCTACTACTTTCTATGGTTTCTATGGCCTTAAAAGTACATTTAAAAAAAAAATGTTATCAAATGTGGCAGTGTCCAAATTTATTCCAATAGAACATTATACCAAGAAGCGTAATATACTGTATATACATAGTATCTTGCTCTCTTTAGATCAGACTACATACTTCAATAACTTCATAAATAAAGCACTTGAGCGAGGCATGCTGTTACTTATGTCAATCCACTGCAGTATATCTTTATTCAGTGACACACACAACCTCGACTGCCCTTGGTTTTAACATTCCTGCCTGAAGCTAAAGAGCCTTGCGCAGGCCTCCAGAGGTATGTGACCCACAGTTACATTTATAGGCTTCACAAATGATAAAGGCAATGCTACGGGCAAAAAATAACTGTTAAATGCAGAGCTAACACTTGAAGGCATAGACAAACAGAAAACCAGTGACTGTTATTTATTCACTATAAGTAATTGAAATTGACTTGTTTTGTATGCATGTCTTTTTAGACAGTGGATAAGGCTACTGTCAGTTCATTCATCTTTTGCACTTCTTCCTATTAGGGGCCAGATAGACTCAATTATTCATTATCACATATATCTAATAGCCTTTTCACAATTGCACTGTTGTGCGGACTCAAACCCCACTTGAGGTGGCTGGTCATCTAGTATGAATTCCACCCTGGACTTGATCCCTGGGAGCCCCATGTGTGAGTCGGTCTGAAGCCGTATGAAGTGTGAAATGTGCACACCGATGGTCTGGGTAACCTGCCCGGTGAGCCTGATGCCAATGCAGTATTGAAGCTTAGTTTTATCCAAGACTTGTTTGGCTCCAAATTACAGCACATTGTCCCGGGAACCTCCAATAACTTGGGGAGGACATGCAGACTCCACTTAGAGATACAGGAACAGTAACTACTCTTCAACCGTGTACCCTAGTCTCTTTTATTTTGTGAGCGAGAGAGCTCTAAATAAAATAAATGCTTAAAACCCCATCCAGGGAGAAATAATGATAACTGCCTAGATCACTGTATACTGTGTACTTGATGTTGACCACTGACTGACAGGCAGACTTGTTCACTTATCTGATTTAGTAAGTGACTGACAGATGGTTGCTCAGTTTTGGGTGGTGCGTGCGCTCACTCATCACCCCTTTAGTGCAGCCTGTCAATGTAAGCAGCTATTTTCCACCTCTCGCATTATTGTGCAAATTGAAACGCAGAGGAGAGCCATTTACACATGCACTGCAGCTCGCGGTACGAGGCAGTGGGAGGCAGGGCGCTTCAGTCTCCCGTCTCAGGCAGGCAGCGGTGAGGAGGAAATTTGATTATCCAGCTGGGGAAATGTTTCATCAACACCTGGAGTAGATAGATGAGAATAAGAGGATGTATGTACTGAGGAGCAGCTAACCTGAGACATTAGGACTAGGGATGCACTGATCTAAAATATTTGGGCCGATTATTATGATGCAACAGCTTTAATTGTATTTATTAATCCATAAGTCACCCTGAATTTAGACTTTTCCAATGGCCTTTTTCATTCTCTGGCTGTTTCTAACCATAAATATTAGAAATTATCCTTTAAGAACAACAGATTAACATTAGCCATCTGTTCAGGCTGATAACAATATTAGGCAAAATTGTAAATATTGGCCGATGCCGATGTTGAGTCGATATATCTGTGCATCACTAATTAGAACACTAGCCCGTATCATTATTTTCATTGTTTGGTAACTTACTGTCACTGCCACATTAACATGAGGATGGTATATGATAACCCTTTAGAAGTAGCTAGCAGTGAAGTTTATTATCACAGGAACAAAATGTGAGGAACAATATAAAGGTTACAATTTCTCTTTAAACTGGATATCACTGGTTTTAAAGAAGTTCATTAGTATGTTAGTCAGGGTACGTATCAAACTGGCCATTGTCTATTGTGTACCCCAATGTTGTGGTCCTCTGAACCTGTGGTAGTGTGATAGTGAGCATCTTTTGTAACCTCTGCTCTGTCTGGGTTTCATTATCTTCTTCTTTTCATGCAAGAGGTAGTTAGCATTCAGTGAAAGGCCTGAATAAATTTGAGTTTACTTTTTGGTCAGTGTAGTACTAACATAAGACACATTTGTACTGCATGTTTTTTCATAGTTTCAATGACTGGTCTACTTGTCAATACTGTATTTATCTATCTACAATTTCAAGTATTGTATTTACATTTAGGTATATAGGCTTAGTGGAAGTGTATTTTTTGGTTTACCAGAGTTTGAACCAGCTTGCTTTATGTTTTATAAAACAAGGAATAGTATAGATGGTTTACTACATATTACACCTTAATTGTCTAATAATTAAGTGCATTATAGTAAAATGTGTTTGGTTCAGTATTAACAGTACACCAGTCCCCAGCAGCTGCAGCAGTGGAGTCTGAGAGATGAAGAATGCAAACAGTGGCTTGGCACAGCTCCGTTTATGCTCTCTCTCACACATACTTGCTGGTGTTTTCTTTATTGACTCAACACAAGCCTTGTGCTAATAGGCACTGTGTGTGTTTGTCATTTTGATCTTATTCCACGCCTTTGGTAGAGCCCTGTCTGCTCCAAGGTGCTTGTCCTGTTTCTGACAAAGTGGCCTCTCAAATACACTGAGCAGCCTGTTTGCAAGAAAGGAGTGTTTTTCTGCTTTTGATCTAAGAGTAAACAGCCTGCGGATTAAAACTGAAACAAGGATTTGTGAGTGGATATATATCAGCACAGTTACAGTTCATTGTGGGTCACAGTCTCAAACTTACTTTGACTTAAAAAACAAACAAATCCCCATTAATAATAAATAACCAATTAAAAATAAATAACTTTTAACGATAATAAGTGATGCCAATCCAAACTCCCAAGTTACACCAACAAATATGTTTTTATTTATCTAATCCTAGTCTCTAGTTAACTAGTTAACTAGAGAGATGGTTTTAGTGTGTCTGGCTCCTCACTGCAACACTGACTTTTATAGTCAGTTTGGATTTAGGTGAGGACAGTCCACGCTGGCATTAGGTCAAAACCTGCACCACACCAAGCCATGTGTGAAATCTGCTCCTAAACAAGTCACTGCTGCTTTATACAGACCCACTGTGTTCAGATGGAGTATTTTGGCTGAATGAACACAAACAGGAATACACTTTAAAACTCCTTCCTCTGAAATATTACAATGTAAAAGAATATCATATATGTATATGTTTAATGTGATTTTCAAAAGGTATTTGAACAGCATTTTCTCTCAATCACAAATAGGTATATGGCTTTGATTTTATGACATGTATGACAGTTGCTGAGCCAGAGTTGTTGCCTTGTGTTACAAAAGTGGTGAAATCTATATGAGAAAGGCTGTAATTCTAGATTACATGTCTGTCAGACAACATGTCTAGTGAAGCCCCATATTAGATGTAGCTTCAATTTCTGTGGGAGTTTGTGCTCTTTGCTTACAACACTGCAACTGCAACTATTATCTAAACCAAATAAAGATGAGAGATGATATTCAAAATGATAAAATGACATTACAATGCATAGTCACAATTTGTTAGCACTAAATGTAACAATATAACCTGTATTGATTCCAGTAGTAGTGCAGACTGCTACACCTATCAATCAAAGCCATTCACATTTCAAGAGCGTAGTACGGATGGTTGACAAGGTTGTACATTTCAGAAGCAAAAGCGAGTATGGCAGCTAAGCCCAGAGTTGTCAGACAAATGTCACCCAAACAGTCAATGTAGCAGCGGTGGCAATGGGACAGAGAAAATTCCACATTGCATAACCACCCTCTTATCTAAGCTCTATTATCTTGGCCACTGCTTGTTATATGGCTGCCAAAGCTATCACACAATACAATTAAGCAACAGTCCTCACTTGGCTTGTGTGCATTCACCCACACAAATACACAAAAGGTAAACCTATAACTAACAAACAATATGCTTTGATAAGTTACACCATGCAGACTGTTGAGCAATTATTGTCAGCATCACTTGGCCTATAAAGACTATTCCCCTCAGAGCAGGTGTTTGAACGAGCGCTAGTAGCAGAAGAGTATGTTGACAACTGTTAACGCTAATTGCTTTCACACCAAGAGCGATCTATTAAGAAAATATGCAGCAAGACTCCACACAATGTCACGACTGCATGACTCATGGCTTCAACAACAAGGCTTTGCTTAAAAACATGTCTATGTGGTCTAATGATGATTTATAATGTGTGTTTTGATGCTTCAGCAAGGACTTAACACTAGTCCAGAGGAGGACATTCCCAGGTCATTTGAATTCCCTAAATTATGTATCTTAGTTTTCTTTATCATGCCCTAAAGTCACATCCAAACGCATATATTTTGCATATCTGCCACTTTTACCTTCAATGGGCTATATAATATATATATATATATATATACATATATGTATTATCTCTACTTAGGAGATAATAAGTGTAGAATTTTCCTATTGTTATGCTTATAAAAAATAGAAGGATCGTTTTGTATAGCCAAAAAGCAGAGGCGTCCATCCAACAAAAGCCTTTTCTGAAACCTGTAGAAATTATGTACATTTTTGTGTCGCTTCAGGCCTGTGTGTTTATTCATGTTTGATTTGTGGTTATCTTAGTTTGCAAACTGAAAAACTCTGCACTGGTCACTAGTGTGGAAAAATGACTTGCTGTGATGAAGCTTAAGTGTTGAAAAGTGATTGAAAAGAATGAAAAGGCTGTAGCAAATCAGGCTTTCAGGGCTCTCCATTTACTTTTTTGTCAGTGAAGGACATCACTGAAAGAAAAACAGTCAGTATTACTTAATGAGCCACTTAAAGGCTAACCTCCCATTATTTTCATTATGCATATTGTAAACCCAAGTCGGCCCAGTCTGCTGGTCCTCTACAGTTTCTTCATGCAAGTACTTTCAACCAAATTATTGCAACTTTGTTGATGACAAATGTGAAAACAATTCTTAATTCTGTTAGGGGTTGCAGATGACTGGAGCCTATTACAACATCTATGGGCCTTAGGTGGGGATCGCAGGGCTGACTCAAAGGCATTCCCATCAAAAGGGGCCATTTAGATTCCACAATTCTCCTAACACTAGCATGTCTTTGGACGGTGGGAGGATGCTGGAGAGAACCCGCAGCAATACAGAGAAAAATGTATCCACTTATTCCTTATATCAAACGATAATGAAATATAACAATGTTTTAAAACACATATTGATCTCAGCAGTGAAAAGGCAGAGAGGGGTTTCTGGAGGTAAAAAGTGTGGACATGGGTAGTTACTGGGGAACCTTTGAACAGAGCACAGCCTAAGTCAGGGCAGCCTGAGAGACACCATCTTAATCACAGCATAATTACATCCTGTCATTCAGTGCTATGAAAATACCGAGACAGGAAGATGGAAGACGGCTCCAAACAGAGACAGTGAGGAAATGGATAGTGTGTACAACATGAGCTGCCCACGTGCTTTTATGTGGCACTTAATATGTGTCAGCTATGTAGTACCGTCGGCACAATTCTTTATGAGCTGAGGCGCCTGACAACAAAGAGGCTTTTATACTGAGGTTTTCATTACATTGGTGGAATGAGACCTCAAGAAGACATCTGACAGTGCTTTAAAAGACTGTACTATAACAAAAGCAGACAGAGAGCCATAAAGTTTGGCTGCTAAAATCACATACTTTCCACTTCAGCTGTCAAAAGATACTCACTCTTCTCATTTTGCCTGGAATTTTTCCTGCACCAAAACCAAAAAGATTTAGATTTGATGATTACTTCCTGCTGTCACTATTATTGCTATTGCAGGTTCCCAAAGAGAATTTTTGAAGATCTAGCGGTCTAGTGATGTAGTCTTCAGAATCTTTTCTCAAATAAATCTTGTTTCATTTTCCTATCTTACAGTAATAGCTATATTACTTTCTTAGATATTATCATGAGAGTATATACAAATACAGTTAGATGCTGTTCATGCAAATGGGCTGTAAGCTATGACTAAGAAATGGCACATTTTTAAACAGCTTATATATGAGTGACGTAAAGATTACAGTTTTATTTAGCACAGACAAATAATGACAGCCAGTACTAACAACAATTTAACCAACCTAGTTTGTGTCACAGGACTGTTCTAATATGGCAAACGAAACATCATGGTCACGGTCATGTTTTTAACTGAAACTACAATTATATGTTGAGCTATAACAAGGTTGCTCAAGTTGCTCAAGGTTAGCGCGTCATAATTTAACACAGTTTTTTGTCCAGCCCATATCTATAGTGACGTTAGTTTAGAAACATAACTCTTATCTTACATGACATCTTCTTAAAATTACTTGTTTTATTTTGTTTATCCAAGTTTGTGTTGATAAAATGTTTGCCAAAGGTTATAAATCTGTTTTATTGAACCGGTAATCTAGAACACACTGCTTTCTATTACGGCTCAATAATAACTACAACTAGATACACCTTACAATAAACATCAAAAAAACAACAAGAGTAGAGCCTGGAATACAGTATTGCAAAGTCAACAAATTCATCATAATCTATGTATAAATCTATAAATATATGAGAAGGTAAAGACAGATTATCTATATGATAATATGATTGGATGGTTGTTCTGAGGTTTAAGTTCTGGTCTAAAAATAGGAGCCTACATTTACATACTGTATTCTGTGTAAGCCAATATTGCTCAAACAAATCACCATAAACATTGTGCACCAGAGCCTTTCTAAGATGATATATTTAGGTCAGTGGTCGATGGCTCGGGCCGATACACAGCACAGGTCCAATCCTGTGTTAGCGTGATACAGATAGAGACAGGGCATGAATATGAGCATGCATTTATCAGCCATGCCTTGGCCTACAGCGTGTGACAGTTAGAGAAAGCGAGTGCTGTGGGATGTCCCGCTGGCATTAAGAAACCTCTCACTATGGGACGCATCAGGAGCCTCCGGGGGACTGCCTTGTTAATTAAAGCTGCAGTTGTTTGTCAGCATCCTGTATGATCCACAGAGCTATCACTGTCGGGGGAAAGAGGAAAAACACAAAACCCAGATTGCTGCAAGCTCTGCAACAAATGTGCTGTCTCACCATGGAGCTAAGACATCTTACTACAGCACTGTGGAGTCGAGTGTCAGGCTCGGTTTGTGCTGTGTTACTCAGCCGGCGATCAGATAGTGTTGTGCAGAGATATATGGCTGACCACAAGAGGAGGTGGGATTTTTAGAGCTATCTTTTGAATAAATGTCGGGACAACACAGGGAGAAAAAAGACAACCCTTACTCATCCTAAACATAATACAGCTTCAATTCATCTGGTCAATGGTCCCTAGCATTCTTCATATGGATAGGCTTCCATTTATATAGTCCACCATTTACAATTGAGTTTACAATTTACATATTTCTTTCACTTCAGTCACTCACTGGTGGTGGTAAACTACCTCTGTGGCCACAGCTTTCATGGGGCAGACTGATTTTACTTATTTCGGCCCCATCTGTGATTGAGTTTGAGACCCCTGCTTTACCACATGAGCCACAGCCGCCCTTAGCAGCCACCTGCAGTATAAAATGTATGAAATGGCACAATCAAACAATGAATTAAACCTTGATATGATGACATTAAAATGGACTCCAAGTGCTAACTATGTTTCTCATAAACTGTGTCAGCCACATAAAATCTAAACTAAAGAGTAGCAGCATCTCATAGCTTCCCTAACTATCCAGATCCCCCAGGGCAAAGGGCTTCAGCCACTACCATAAAAGACCATGGACCCTCAGTGACATTAAATGTACACCTGCCAGACATATTAAAATGTGTCTGGTCTCTTTGGCTTCCTCTGCTTTTTGACACTGCTATTTATCGCTAAATAAACTCCAACCTAAAAGCTCATTAGAGTGAATTTAGAAAGTCATACAGTGGAACGAAAACCCCAAACAGATCTGTAAAATCATCCCACACAGTTGAACAGAAGGATTGTGGATTAACGAAAAGGGGATTTGCCGCTCAGACGTCACTCACCGCACAAATCGAGCAAATCAAACATCTTATTAATACTGTGACAGACGGATAATTGTGTCGTTTTTATTATGTTCTCTCTCGTTCAATACCCCCGGGGAGAATTCTGAAGGGTTTAAACCAGGGTAATTGTTTTACAGTTGTGCCGTCAGGTCTAAGTCTTCCATCTCTAGCATGGCAAAGAAAAATATTTCAATTTCAATACAGTGTTGCAATCCCACAAAGGTTTCTTGTCTTGTTATTCGTGTAGTCTAGAATAACCAATAGATTTAATACTCATATGTTCTCACCCAGGCAAAGAACAACTTGAGAGCCAGAAAATTGTGTGTGGAACCACAAACATATAATGTGAGCTCTCTCCACTGGGCAAAGACTAGTTTTTTATATTTGTATTAAATGTGTATTAAAGCAATAATACACCCGGAATGCCCGGAGAAAACCTATGCAGACACGGGTAAAACGTGTAAACTCCACACAGAATGGCCCCAACTGCTCAGTCCAGGTATCAAGCCTGGGACCGTCTTTCTGTCAGACAAGAGTGCTAACCACTGTGCCACTGTGCTGTTTAAAGATTAAACCATCCTTTGTTATCGAATTATTTTTAACATACTCATGCTTTGTCCTCATACACAAATCATTCCCTGTGTTTTCAAATATAGTATAAGATGCTCATGACAAAGACACTTGTGTTTGCATAGTCAATTTTCACAGGTAAGTAAAGCGGCTTTCTTATGAGAAACAAGGGGATTCAACACAAATAAACACACCATAATCAAATGCAGCCGCCACTGCAAATTGCTTTGAGCTGTAATGAAACAGGTTATGTGAGAGGCGAGAGCATCGTAGGACTAAGCCTTCATCGAGGGAGCCCGATTCTATCAGAGCAGAGCCTGAATATCAACAACAACAAGGCAGTGTGTTTAGAGCAAAAGTGCTTGGGGAGAAAGCCATAACCCCAGGCTCTTATGAGCAGCAGCTGTGCACAAGTCACACAAACAAAAATAGCACAATCTAATGATGATGGCTATAACCCAAAGGTGGCATGTATTTTATGAAAGTGACTCGTGCATACTCTGGGGTTAGCCGGAGTTTAAGGGAAACAGGATAGTGTAAATACTGGTATGTTGGTTATGCAGGCTGGCTGTACAGTGCAGGGATAGGGTATCACTGTTAGCAGAATGCTAATGAGACAGTAGCTTGACTGTATGGCCTGACATAGACACTGCCATACTGGTCATTAGTCACTTCTCAGAGGTCAAGAAGACCGCACAGGCCCTTCACTGGGGGGGTGAGCTTATCGGAGCATGATGCAATAGGTCATGGCTATTCCCCGGCCAAATGCTGCTGTGTCCTACTCATAATTGATGAGCAATTAGTGCAGGTTGCATAGGTCATGGGTTCCACTCAAGCATACAGTAAGTATGTGGAAGCAAGAGTCGTGGCCCATCAGGAGACATTTATTGTGTGTGAATTACATTAACTTAACTCCAATGACATTAACAAGTGTTCCAGATTACAATTGTCATTAAAAGACAGCAGGAGAAAAATGTAGTTTTTACAATACTCAGGACTTTTAGATCATTTACTACAAGCAGCAAAATGAAGAGAAAAAGCAGAAAAAAATGTTGTAGCAGATCTGCCGACATCATTTAATAAGCGTAGTCCATTTGCATGCAAATCAGACCAATTACCAACAAAAAGCAGCCTAGTGAGTATCAAGGCACAGAGCAGTATCATGCCTGATTTACTTAATGTTGAAACATAAGCTTCTGTGTAGAGTGCACTGTTTACTCTGTGTTCATTCAACACGGGTTTAGCACTTGAGCAGGAAAATGATTGCTGTGTGAGAGTTATCCAACAAAAAAGCGAGTAATTACTTAACCTCATTTCCATTTAAAACACAAAAAGGCAGCCGTTTTATTATGATAAAGCAGTCAAAGTGCAAATGTTCTCAAGCTGAGCTGCCTACTAAAGGAAAAGCAACTAAAAGTGAATCAATATATGTCTATAATACCAAATTAAACCGCACTGTAAAAAACAGAGCACATGTGGTAAACTTATTAAATATAATGTATACTTTTCTTTCTTTACAAGCAGAGGAAGGGAAAGTGATGGCAGTAAACCACAAATGAGCAAACTTTTGGCTGACAGTGCTAGATATAACAGCAGTGGTGCAGTGGGTAGGTGCTCGCCCTTCAACCAGAAACTTGGTGTTTCGAGTCCCCGTCCAAGCACACGCTGTCGTTGTGTCCCTGGGCAAGACACTTTGAATGAATGAATGAATGTGGTGATGGGCTGTAGGCGCAGAGTGGCAGCCACCCCCTCTGTCAATGTGCCCCAGGGCAGCTGTGGCTACATAAGTAGCTTACCACCACTGGGTGTGACTGTGGAGTGAATGAATAATGTAATGTAAAGCGTCTTTGTGTCTTGAGAAAAGCGCTGTATAATACTAATGCATTATTATAACATACTAACAGCTAATCCGTCTAACAGATGTGTTCTTATTGACACCATTATTGTGGGGAAACAAGTAAAAAGTGACAAGCTGTTTACAACTCACACGCCACAATATGAAGAATAGCATTGCAATAGCTTTTGTTTGTAAGATAGCCATGACAGTCCACATGACAGCAATGATTTCTTTTAAATGTCATCTGAGGTAGCAGCTGGAAAATACCAACAGTAACCTTGACAGGAAAAAAGTGGCACGAGATGTCAAATGCTATTAGCTACACATGATAAAACTCCTATGAAATACCCAAAATACCAGACTATAAGCAACAAGTGACAGAATAATCAGTCCTTTTGTAGTTGTAGTGTAGTTGTTGCTATGGATGTGGAGAAATAAATCTTGTATGCCAACCATTTCAACCGTTTTACATACAAACATAAAATTGTGATGCATCTTGTCTATATTCCCCGCTCTAGCACAAACACGCTCACGGAAAATGCTGGTAAAAGAGTGCTTTGCCGCTTTGACATCATGAAAGACTCCCCAGTCAGCAGCTGTCAAAAGTGGCAGGCACATGGCACAGAGGGCAGACTAACAGTACCGCACACACCGCAATCAAGCAAATCAACGGAAATAGAGTGCGTCAAGCATATAGCCTATTAATCTATATATGTTTACATCAAAGCCTTTCCATTTAAACTCACTTTTGACTGACAATGCATAACTAACACCAGCCTCTATTCATTACATAGCAGCACTGACCAAGACAAATTGAATCACATTATAATTACCAGTGACCTGAACAGGTTAAACTTGTTACAGATGAGGTGTGGCGAATAATGGTCATGACTCCTCTATTGGGCCATTGAAGGAGATGTCATGCCATTAAGCAGGGTTGCACAATAGTAGAAAAACACATGCACAGTATTTAACTATAACAACTAAACCAGGGCTATATTAAGACTAAACCATGGCTAATCTGAAGACTAAACACTAAACAGTCAAGTCTTCTATCGGCAATTGGAAATATATTTGTATAAATCTGTAAGCTGGAACACTATAACCTTACTGCAATACATTCACTGTCTTGAAATACGACGATGCCCTTGTAGATACTTAAGTAAAAATGAATTTGTGCTATCATTGTGTAAGCATTTTTGAACATGCATTGTAGAATGATAATACACTGAGTAAGCATCACGTAGGAGGCAGTAGTCAATCATGCCTGATTAATGCCACAGCTAAGCCTACATGGAGGTTGGAGTGAGGTGGCTTGTGGTGTGATCCATGGGCTTTTAAATGAGGTCATCACTTTAAAATATAGTCCTTGTTGGGTACATAATATGTACGCTCTGTTTATTAAAGGCACTATAATTCAAATAGAGTAATGCCTGTATTCCCAGAATGGAGCTGTGGAATCACGTCCCACTGGGAGCACTGTTTTATTTGTCATTTGGGACTTAATGAGATAAAGAGATTAAAGGATGTCACCAGAGCGTCCCCATTTCTACTGGTATCAAACATCAAATACATAGTAATGCCTGGATAGATAGGCATATGGTGTATCAACTGTTACAGATTTCACAATGTTATTCCATAAAGAGTGAAATTTCAAGCAATGTTAAGTATAAAACTTGACAGATTTCAACTTTCTCGCTGAAACAATGAGAAATACCTGCTGATAACGCCACTACACTACCTGCCTATCTCTGGTGCAAAACCAATGCCACCAGGTATTTTGCAAAATACTGTGATATAACAAACTACCACAAAGCAAAAAGACTTAATCAACTGAATGCCATTTTCCTACAGAGAACTTCACTCAACAAGCAGAAAACTATACAATGTAGCTTGATTTACCACAACCGCCGCAACATCATAAGGCGCTAACAATAGAAAACATCTTATTCCTCGTGGACCATGTTGATCAATAAGTGATGCTTACTCAGAAGTAAAAGCATTTCTATACAGTTACACAAAAATTATACAGATGTAGGGCATGGCTGGCAGAATGACACTTTGATTGTTTTAACATCTGTCTGCAATTGACTGTTTCCAAAAAACAGTCATTCACCACAAACTTCTGTGTGACATTAAAACCCAGTAGCATGTAGGCTATCCTTATGCTCTGTCTACTTGACCTCCAAGTCCCAGTTAATGTAATCACCAGTGTTGTTAATGCAGTGATTAATAAGTGGGGGCCTGGAGCATGCAGACTTTGAGAGGCACTCCACAGATGAACAAGCACACATCACACAGCATAAGGTAATCACAATGCTGATCCAGCGCTTGCTTACCTCCAGACGCTCCAGGCTGATGAAACTGGCAATAGCAAATCCATCAATGATATCCTCCTCCTGTGAGCTGGACTCTCTCCGTTTTCTCCTGGGGGTACGAGGCTGAGCTCTGGTGGAGGCTGCGGGGTGCGGCGCCTTTTTAGCGGCGTCCCTCCCCGGACTGTGTCCCTCCCTGTCGGAGCAGGAGGAGTTGGGCTCTGGGCTGCAGCGGGCTTCTCTACTGCCTGCCTCCCTCAACCTGCGCACTCTTTCCCGCTTGGTCCGGCATCTGCGACCCGTCCCCTGCTTCAATTTCCCATCCATGTTGTTAGAAAGAGCTGGAAAACTGGACAATTACAACTCCACAGTACGAGCCTAAACGCTCACAAACACACACAAGAGCGAGGAATTACACGCTGCGCTAACGTAAAGATGTATGTTTGCCTAAATAGCAAATATAGCCTTCTAGCACTAGTGACCTTGAGTATAAACCTCCCCAATCTCCATTACGATAAGCAAATGTTCAAGTATCCCACACAAGCGATAGCGACGCTGATCCACGCGTTGAATTTGTCACGAATCTGCAGTATGTCGACGTCCGAGCAGGTGCAAAACACTTCAAAATCCACCAATTACACACGCTTCGTAACTTTTGTTGCATCGGAATAATAAAAAGCTGTGAAGCAGCCTGGTGTGCTCGCTGCATAGCGCAGACAGCGCAGAGAAATCATGTCGCTGCTGCTGCTACTGCCCGTTGTTGTTTTTCCACCAGCCCAATCCATGATCCAGTGCTGTCAAATGAAGAGATCTTATCCGTCCGAAACCTAGCGATCGTATCTGCCGTTGTCGAGTGAATACTCCCGTTGACTTAAGCCATGTTCCTCTCCACACGCTCCTTCAGGGAAAACGGATCCAAAGTGTGAGACAACGCGCTGTATTCCCTAAACGACCCGAACCGTCCGAATAAAGACAGGCATCCAGTGAGTAATCAAACTCCATGAGGCGAAGAAGCGGTCTATTCCAGTTCAGATCGCGCTGAGTTTCCCATAATCCCACTCCAGCCCGTGTTCCCGGTTGCTCAGTTGCTCAGCGGCTCGTGGTATTTTCTATTCCACATAATAAGGCTTTGATAAGTGTCCTTAAAGCGACAGGAGTGATTAAAAAGCCCTCCTCCCCCACCTCATTCCCTTCATCCGAAATGAAGAGAGACACAGTCAAGCTTCAGAGAACCCACAGAACTGACGTATTTCCGCCACTTCTAGCCTACAGTTTACCATAGGAAGGAAGCTGGTGTGAAAAAAGAGAAGCAGCGCAAGAGGGATCATGCTCTCTGAGTGTTAGGCACACTTTGTCAGACATGACACTGTTTCTGCTGCATGGGCTGCCTCATGCTGTCACTGTTAAAAAACATGTCTATCACTTTCTGACCACTTTCTTCTCCATATTGACGTTTGACTAGTTGTACATTGACATTGCAGTGGTTGTAATTGTGGTATGTTTGGTCACAATACTTGACCCTGACCTGGATCCTGTCATGTTGTCCCAGGCTGCAGACACTAGGAGGGGGGGCTGGATGGGGGGCTTCTAAAAGGTCCCAGGGGAAATCCATGAAATTGTCTAAAGTAAAAAGTCAAACACAGCTTAATTTCAATCAGCAGAAATTGGGACAAAGCTAATTAATGATATAATCACTCTCATTCAACATCATTCTACTGCCGCTACACTGTTATGACATATTTGCAGAATACTTTACATAACATCATGTATTTATTTAGCTGACTTTGTATTTTTTGTCTTACACAGAAGACGACTGTTATCAGTGTTTTAACTACAGTTTCAATGTACATCCAATCCAATGTTCATCATAATACTGAATAGGCCTTTCTTTTATTTTATTATTTGTTACAGTGACATTACGGTGAAGAGCAGAGCATAAATTAATTCACTGCACTATGATTCAACAGTTATCCCAGATTAGCGGATAACTTCATTCTGCAATTCGAACTTTTATCGACATATCTCACCCTTAACTACACATATCAAGTAAGTTTGATTAAAAACTACAATTGCCATAACTGATTCCACCATTCAATTCTGGTTCAATGAAACGATCTAAATCAATTCATTAATTCATCTTCTTCTGCTTATTCCAAATAGGGGTTGAGTGCCTGGAGCCCATCTTTGTTTGGCCAGTTAGTTGCAAACCCTACAACCAATGTATGACTTAAATTGGCTTATTTTGTACATTTTGATTTTCTTATTTGGAATAACAGTGGCACACCAGACACACATTTAAGCCATCTGTATAGCTTTGTCATTACAGGCTCATACATAAAGAGGAAAGGTGTCTGAATAAAGCTGCTCATTTTAAAATGGCTGGCTAATATTTGCATAATGCCCTGGATACTTACTTCCAGCTCCACTCTTGACACCTACCATATTTTATCCTGATGGAATTTTGATTGTACACATTAGCTACAACTGTTGGTTGTATACACATAAGTAGGAAGTGTCTCTGTAGCCATCTGTTTGCTGATTGATCTGGTGAAGCATCAGTTTTGTAATCAAAGTGTGAATCAGACCCCAGCCCAGCCCGTGACCCCAGCCCAGCCCGTGTATTATATTGCTTCAAATGATAGAAACTCTTCTCTACATAAACACAGCAGCCAGCAGGTTTCTCTAGACCCATCTGTTGACAAAGCCATGTATACTTTGTGATCCCTAATATTAAGTCAGACACTAAAAGGGCGAAGTGATATAGTGTTACTGTAATACCGGGGGCTTAATCATAAAAATCTCATAAAGAGAGGTGTGAGCGGAATACATTATATTTCTATGAATCCCCTTGTTTTCACAGTACAAGAAGCATGCAAAATCAAAACGCCTGACTGAAATATGTGATGCGGTGGGACGTTTTATGGTTATAATTGGCTCCAACGCAGCAAATAAAACACATGAAAATGACAAACTTTTATGCAGGTGTAAATAGAATGAAGTGGTTAAAAGGGGATTACATATTTTAGTGATGAAGTTCTACAGAGGCAATGCAGTGCAGTGGGATTATTATGACTTTACTGAAGAGTCACTGAAGAGATAATAATTGTAATATAGTTATAATAATAGTAGTCTTTTTTAATCGAGTGCATTAGCCTTAAAGCTTCAGGAAATACAGTTTTTTTCTTTTTTACCATATTTCCAAAACCATCTCTCCAAGTAACTAAATTGAAAAATGGTTCTACACTATGCAAATCTGTCGAATGAGTCGAATATTGTGGGTAGCTGACCACTTCTCCCTACTTCTTTTATTGGTAGGAAGGACCACTACCCACCACTTCATGGGGTATATTCCTTTTTCAAGGCAACACACATTACAGTAAATTATTGAAATCTACATATAGCACATGGATTTTCTAAAAGAATCCTAATGAAACTTTGGTACCGGTACATTCCTTTAAAGTGCAAACTCTGGTATATTTAACACAATCTTAACAGAAAAGTTTTAGTGCTCTATGGGATAAATCAAGCATTAACTCTCTCTACACCAATCAAAAGGACCTTATGGAATCCAGAGTTTGTATCACTTCCCTGTTTCTTTAACCTTTGTGACCACTGTGAATACACCTCTCTGTTTGAACAGCTTTAGAGAACTAATTCACTAAGGAGATTAAAACAGGGTGGGGGGGGGCAGGAGAGAGTGAGAGGTGGGGGTGGTGGTGGTGGGGGGGCAGGTACGGTGAGAGTGGAGCGAGGAGATTACCTGTTTCTTCCATGCTCCTATTTGCCGTGGGCTTAATCCGTAGCTGCAAGAATATACTGGCTCCCACATGGCAGTCATTTAAACACTATGAAAACGCTTGGCCCCTATCTGCGCAGCAAAGCAATGGGAAACCGCTTTTATGATGTTTAAGACACAGTTTTTTTTCTCCTTCTCATGATAACGACTCATTTGATGTCAGTGGGGTCAAGGCTGTTGTTGCTTTGAGGGTTATTTTTCAATGAGATAGTCAGGATTGTGATGTAGACCACAGGCTGGGGGATCTAAAGTCAAGAAAAATCTCATCTCAAGTGAGCACTGTTTCTTTTTTTGTAACGAATATAGCTGCACAGAAATCAATAGCAAGACAAGATTTCACAGTCCAACAGACAGCTTTAAGACACACAAATCCCTGAACTGCGGTGAAGAAAATAAATTCGGTTGAGTGTAATATTTGTGCTCAGCAGCCAATGCAACATTTCAGTACAGAGACAGAGAAGTGAGATCATCTCTAAAGAGCCATTTTTGAAACTGTTGCTGTCCAGGTTTATAACTAAAGAATAGCTTGGTCCTTTATGGACTGTGGAATAGCTTTCTGTAAAGGTTCACCCCAGGTATTCCTGTATCCTCCTCCACATTGTAAAACACACAATACTCACATGACAACACATTGCAAAGGTGATCATTGTCCTTCTGAGATAAGTATGTTGTGTGCTTAAAGGATACAGTAATTTGTCCAGGACCCAGTGACTCTTGGCCAACATTGAAACACATTGTTGTTACTGTTTGCAATGACATTTTTATTGTTTACATACATCTCTTTTATGTGAAGCCCACTGATGCAACTTTGTTTTGATATAGGGCTATACAAATAAAATTGAATTGAATTGAAAAGGATGGGTCAAATCTAGGCCGCAGCGGTGGTGCAGTGTGTGGATGCTCGCCCTTCAACCGGAGGGGCGATGGTTTGAGTCCCCGCCCGAGCACACGCTGTCAGGCCCTCCTGTGGACCCACCACCCACGGGAGGTACCCTTAAAAAAGGGCTGGTGCAATGTGGATCAGGCAGTGGTCGAAGGCAGGAGTTCCCTGCTTAGACTGCTGTCTTCGCGACCCGGTTTCGGACAAGCGGAAGAAAATGGATGGATGGGTCAAATCTAGAGAGGCAAATTAACCTGAACACCTCTGAGTTTGGTATGACTCATATAACAATATAAACCCCTCTGTTGCTACAACATACATGGAAATTCTACCAATGCTACACGGGTGTCCTGTTGGATGTTTGTACTTGATCCACTTTCTTCAAGTATTTTGTAGCTGCATAAAACATAACATCTTTATTCCTCCTGACAGATAAAATGTACCAGTTTTCTATGTCTTATTATTTATTAAACTAGAAGCACCACTCACTGTCTATAAACCATCAAAACCACTATAGCAGTCAACAAGAACCAGCTGTTACTGTGTAGATGGAAACAAACTGAGACATCACAATTTGCTGCCCTTGCTGTCACTGAGGAGTTACCATGAGGAGAAACATAAGTCTGCGCCTGTTGCCTATAGGGCTTTCTCTGACACATCATGGAGTAATTCACTAGTTTGTTGGCAATTTACAAGACGCCAGCTCGGGGCCCTACAGCTACAAAGTATCCCCTGGGAAACTATGGCCAGCTATAGGATTCTCTGCAAAACCAACACATGAAAAATTAACCGGCTCACTTCATAGATACAGCTCAGGGTAACCAAGAGCTGCATGGTAAGATTTCAAACATTATACAAAATAATATAATAATGATGTTACAGGCAAATATTTGATACCCTTTGTGATATAGATAGTTTGACAGAATTTGAATTTCACCTTACAATTTAGTAAATTGGGTGAATCAAAACTAGGACTAAATTATGGCTCAGTTAAGTCTGTCCCATCCAGTACTAAACTAATGAAGAAATTCTCACTATATTAGACAATACATTGACTTTCTTGCGATATGGATACTGGACTTGCTAATAAATCTGCAATCAGAGCTAACTGCATCGTCTTCTGCCTCTTTACTTACACTGCCTCTTTGCAGTCCCTCTCAGAAAGCCATTTAGATCTATTGCAGAGGCAGTGCTTCAAAAGAACAGCTGTTTGTTTCATGTTGAGTGCAGACAATTATTTAAAGGCTGGCAGACTTAGCATGAGCTCATCGTTCTCATATGTCCGTGTGATGTAAACATGTCCGTTGTCATTATTTACCTTGGTAGGGTTTATTGCTGAAAGTCAAATGGAAGTCAGTGACAATAAAGGTTTATTCACAGGTAGCTGATAGCAGGGGCAGTGAGGTGTCAATAATTTAGTGGAACAGGTTTCAAATCATAAATGCCTTTGGATATTTCATAGCACTGGGGAGCAAAGTTTAATCAAACAGAAAGATTGGCCCCAGAGCTGTGTGGGTGAGCACTGGATTTATTGGCAGCTCTTGTAGAGGCAGTAGGCTTTTTATTACAGGCATCATTCAGGGCAAAATTAACAATGTGACCTGCTATTTTAGTGAAATAAATTGGGTTAAAAGATTGATGTGGATAAATGTCACGCTAAATGTCATCATAAAATACTATGATTCTTTGAAATAAAGCAAAGTGGCAGTGTTCTGGTCTACTTCTTTCTTTTTACCCTTTGCTCAAGAATTTCCACATTTCTTGGTTTGGTTGCAGGCATCCCTCAACATGTGGAGTGAAATACCATAATAGTTTTTATTGATCTTTGATGTCTGGTGCCCTCTCTGATGCTGAAGTAACAAAGCTCCTGGCTTTCCCAATCACATCAACAGATGTTGTGACAGCGGAGCCTTTCTTAAAAGAGCCCAAAGGGTCGATATTTCCCAGGAACAGTGTTTCGATTTCTCGGTCGGTGAAAGGATGAAGTGAGAGCATCATTTGTGTTCATCACTCTGGCAACTACATGCATCATAGACATAGATGCTGTCATGGATAATTGCCAGAGTCCTATAATCCAGGATTTAAATATTATATCGCTACACCGTTTCATTTGCATTCAAACTAAATACTATATGTGCTTATTGCAAACTATATGAAAGTTAATAGGAGAGCTAAATAAAAGCCACAAGACGGCTGTAAACCAGAAATGTAAAAAGTGTTTTTATTACGTTTACTGAATTATAATCTTATTTGAAAAGGTCAATGCATCTGACTGCCCTAATGGAGTCAATTATGCCAGTTCCTCTTAATGGATTTGCATGATCTAGCTCCTCATTAGATGTGGCCTGTGGTTTGGACAAGGCAAAAAGGTTAAGTCAGTATTTGTGCAAATGTGTGAGATGTGTTTTTTATTGTCCCTAAAATATAGTTCTAGAACATTGTGGGCAGATAATACATTTCCCCTGTGCTTTTGTAAAAGACAGAGTGCTATTCCCACTGGTCACACTACAATTAGCAGCCAAGCAGTTATCAGTGGTGCCAAATCCCTGAACAAACACCTCCCAACCTTCCACTCAAAGACCATTCTCCTGGCTGTTACGTTTGCATCAACTCTCAATTTATTTTACCCATAATACATAACAATCTTGCAATGCACTTGGTAACTGTGGTATATATTTGAACCTTGTAAGCCAGGTCACACTATGGAAGAAATGCTCTCGACAGACTGACACAATGTGACATACTGTCAAAGGGGAGGGCTTCCCCTTGTGGAGCCAGGACTGAGCTTGTTCTGACGAGTGAAGTAAGTGACTAATGCAGATCCGATGTAGCACATAGTGGAGCTGATCATAAATCAGACTTGAATGCTTGTATAGTTGCAATCAACCTGTGGTCAAAACTGTTTTATGTTGTCTGGAAACAAATGATCCAAAACAATTATAAGTAAGACCATACAGTTGTCTATTCTCAAGGATTGTACTGATACAAAACAAACACAAAAACTGTATAATAAATTGAAGTTTTATTCAAACGTTTAAATCATTTATTCATTGTCGGTATGACGAGTATATGGGCAGAGGTGGGTAGAGTAGCCAATCATTTTACTCAAGTAAGAGTACCATTACTTCAAATTAATGTTACTAATGTTTACTTAAGTAAAAGCAAAAGTACTCATTCACATAATTACTCAAGTATGAGTAGAAAAGAAATGGTGAAAAAAAAACTACTCAAGTCCTGAGTAACTGTTTGAGCATAATGTCAGCTTATCTGTTTAATTTTGTGGTAATCGAGCAAAAACATAAAAAGATAAACATATATTCATATTTTCACATAGGCATAAGCTGTTCTTACATGACACAAACAGGTAACAGTATTCTTACTCTTTCTAGATTTACACGATTTTACTCAAGTAAGAGTACAGTTACTTCAAAATATTATTACTCAAGTAAAAGTCAAAAGTATTGTGCAGTAAAGCTACTCTATGGAGTACAATTTGTTTAAAAAGTTACTCAAGTAAATGCAACTGAGTACTACCCACCTCTGTATATGGGCAATTCATATCATACAAGACCAAATAAACGGTATTTGGCATGAGGCGGTATCGCTTATAGTCCTAACACCGAAGGAGAAACACAGTTCTCTTGGCTTGTTCACCTTCAAAAGCTCTACTTCGATGCTGCGTAGTATACGCTATGGGAAACTATGTTTGCCGGACCAGTTGTGAAGCTTGTGTGTCAAACACGCCAAAGGGATTTGGCTTCCTTATATACCTCG
>JAVQKC010075884.1:0-15573 GCA_036025475.1 Philypnodon macrostomus | reverse complement strand
CAAAAAAGTGATTAAGGTCCCATTGGTAACAGTTGTAGCAGACGTACGGGGCAGACGTACGGGGCCGTTTTCGCCGATATACACCTTGCTGTCGGGGACGACAGCACAGGCCTAGTTTTGATTTCCCCTTGTGGTTAAAGGGCAATGAGACTCTGGTTTCATATTGACAGTTGCACAATGCACCTTTACACAATCACACTAACTTCAAATGAGCAAAACAGAACATTTTATGACCTACAATATAAATACATGATCTGGCTGTATGTCCTATTTTTATAGGCAAAAATTTAATAAATTAATTGGGCTACATAAAATTGTTAACACTATACTATACTACAGCTTTGGATAAAGTGTAGATGGGGTAAGCAGCGCGGTGCAACCCAGGACAGATCTAGTTCCGACTCAAAACACATATTCGCTCTCACTCTCTTTGAAGTTTCATTTCACCCTTGTTAGCATAGCATTAGCATAAGTGTAGCTCCACCCAAATCTGATTGGTGCGGCTCTGTTTCTGACCCGTGTGCTTTAGAGGAGTGACCGAGTGATGCACTCAGGGGGAAGCAGGCCGTGCCCATGAGGGAGCGTCGGTTGCGGATATAGAGATAGAAACAGGATGTTAAAAATAAATCGAATTTTCATTTAAAAAAATAAAAGACTTCCACTAGAATAACAATTTTATCGATGTGTCATCCAAATCTAGCTACTTAGCTACTGGTAAAACCTAATAACAAAACAGTCCATAAACAAAAATCTGACATCATCTACGAATTACCATGTTTACCTTGCAACACGTACATTAGTGAAACAAGGAGACAACCGACAAACAAGAGCAGTAAAAGAACAAGTAGAACAGGAAACCTCAACCGCATCCAATCATTGTCAGAGGCCTCAGACGTTTGCTACAGGAAGTTGTCCAAACATGAGAAGCTCCTGTCTTAGAAAATGAAATCTTCAGTTTCAAATCAGTTTAATAATGCTGTGACATTTCAATCAAATTTTAATCTTCCATTAACTACACATCTCCAAGTGAGTGAGTGTTTTTACTAGAGATGAGCAAATGTTCTGGACGATAGGATTTATACAATGAGGTCTCCCAATCACTTACAAAAATGATTATAGATAATATTTGTAGATTTTATGTTTGGATATTATACAGTACTATATTTCTGCACCTTGCCCTCTATCTTAGATTACAACATCCCCAGATCCTAGTGTAAGAATAAAAACATTTGACCAAAGTGAATGTGAAACTGTACACTGGTTAACGGGAAATAAGATTTGAAAACCTTACCTGGGAGAATATATAATACGATGATTACCAGTTCACATCCCACCATGTTGTATGTTCAGCACTACGGCATATCTCTCTTTGTACAACAACAGAAGGGACAGAAGTACTCAGAATATCTACTAAACAATACTTCACAATATAGTATAGTCCATGTCAGAGGTGGGTAGAGTAGCCAATAATTGTACTCAAGAAAGGTACCGTTACTTCAAAATAAAATAAGTACTCCTTCACATAATTACTTGAGTAATGAAAACTGAGTACTACCCACCTCTGATTCATGTACACATTCAAAGTAGTATTAGTGACGGCAAAGTAAATATTTGATAGTAAAAAATATTCCAAGTAATAGCCTATTACAAAAACAACTCCAAATTCTATATCTATACCATACTTTTGCATGGCCCTTTACCTGGACATATGCAAGATTAATTTATTCAGTTATGTAGAAACTTACCAAAAAGGTTTACACCAAGCTGCTCTGGGTAATGTGCTGTCTGTGTGAGTCTGAAAAGGAAGCAAGGAAATACTGTTTTGTCATCTGACTGTACTGGAGGCGGTGCTACCATGAGGCAGCTGCTTAGAGCACCATTCTTCCAGGGCTCCGTAAATTAAGTCTAAAATAAATATGATAATTATTCAACTTAATTTGGTAAACCAGCATAACAAAGCCAATACACCTCGTTTATACTTTGTGACCTGGTTTAGTTCTGGTTTAGCCCTGTTTTAAGTCTTTGTTTAGATGCCTAAACTAGCCCTGGCTTAGATCAAGCTTAGTCCCGGTTTACAACTGTGTCTTATTTAGTCCTGATTTATGGTTTAGTCCTGGTTTGATTGGTTGTATTATGTTTCCAAACAATATGTGTTTTCAAGATGAGTGACCAGCCAAAAGATAATAGTAAAGTAGAACGATGTCACTAGTAGAAGTAAGTAATATATTGAGTATCGCCACATTGAGATATTATTATTAGGTATCGCGTATCGAATCGTTAGGTACCCTGAGGTTCCCAGCTCTAATGATGAGAATTTCATTTTGGGTCAAAGTAGTCCATTTATTTTTCATATCTATCTATCTATTAACAATTTAAAATCTGCACAGATGTAGTTTGATTATCCTTCCGCTAAAAAATCCAAATCATATGAACATGGACCAGTCTACTTCGCTTTACATGTTGCAAAATAAATGATAATGGGTTGCTAGGTTAACAAAACCCCATTCTTTTAATCTCTCAAACTTTAGCCACATATTCAATGGGGACTTTCAAATTCATTGGGTTTTCTTGTCATTTCTTCAAAGGTTAGGGGTGGGATTTGCTGCTGAATGGTTTGCAAATGCTTTTAGACCACTTTGATTCAGTGTTTTCCTTGAAACATTTTTGCATTTTAGTGACTCTTAAATGCAGACTACAGTCCTTCCAGCAGAGCCATTTTCTGTGCCTTTACAGAAAATGAGCGAAATGCATTAAAGCTATAGATGTGCACAATTTTCTTTCTATTCATTGTGCAACCACTAACAATAACCTTTGATACTGTGTCCGATTGAGAATAGCTGCTTTTTAGATGATGATTGAAATTACCATCATACTATGTTGGTCTCCACAAGCTGTACAATCAATGCTTCCCAGATATTTTTTATGGTGAAAGCTTCTAAAACAAAATGTTGACTTGTAGAAGAGTGGTCCTATAACCAAGAGGGTTGGCGGTTCGAATGCTGCTCAAACCTGTGCATACTGTTGTTTTCTTAGGCAAGACACTTAATTGCCTATGTATGTGGTTGTGTGATTGGTGTTTGGGGGGAGAGGTATGGATGCGTGAATGAATATTGCAATTATGGCTAGGAACCTCAGGGAATGTCACAATTTGATATACAATACATGGCTCACGATAATGATAATATCTCAATATGGCGATACTTCGAATTGCGATATATTGCACAAAAAATCACAGTTTTCAAAGGAATTAATACAGTATTTAATCTGTATTCCTATGAATTGATAATATTTTAATGAAATACAGTTGCTGGTAGTGTTAAACTATGTACCTCTGTAGCCACAGTTGCATTGGGGCAGACTAATAGAGATATGTCATAATGCACCTATGGACTCTCCTACCACCATCAAACACCCCAACCAAACTAACACATACTTTTACATAGGCAGTGAGGGAAGTGTCTTGCTCAAGAACACATCAAAAGTATGAACTGGTCATAATAAAGGTTGAACCAACAAATGATAGAAAATTATCCAAAAAAAGTTACTTAATACTCTTCACCCACCTTGAAGCGAGCTGACTATGCCCTTTGCTCTCAAACTATAGTACTTAAAACTTAAATTGGAAAGTAAATATCTTCATGTAAAACTTCCTCCGGGGCCGATGGAGCAGACCTAAACAGCACTGTAGATAGAGCGTGGGCGGTTGTGCCAGAGTTGAGACAGCTGAGTACTTTTTTTTGTACTTCTATCTCTTTGAATCAATACCCCATGTCTGCTGCCCCTTGGATACAAAAACAAAAAAGGACTTGGTCTGCTGGAAGTCAAATGAGTAGGAGGGTTAATATTAGAGAGAGTTGTGAATGATCAAAGGTGAGCTAGTCTTTTAACCTTTAAAAATATCAGTGGTAATTAAATCAGTGCTGAAAATGTTGGGCCAAAAGATGGCATTGTGGAAAAATATGTTAGAATTAGTCAATGTTAGATCATTTGAGTTTTAAGCTAGGTTTGTTAAAAGAATGGATATCACTGTCGATATATATTTAGCTGGATTTGTTCAGTCAGAAAATGGCCAACATTACGTTATTTCCCACGCACCAGACAGCAGTAAATCCAAAGGTTTCATTTCCAAAAATTGAAAAAGGAGCATCCGACAAGAGAGAGAAAATTGATTATAAAGTCAACAGAGTAAGGTCATGTCCGGTCCAAGCAGAAGCAAGATTTTACATGTTACATCATAACATCACTTTTTATACAGGTCAAATTTCATATATAAATAAGATATTAGCCCACCCAGATGGTAACAATGCCAACCATGACTACTACATGACCTGGCACATCCAGACCAATGGAAAATTCCACACCATGATGTACTTACTTAGCTGTCTGCATCTTTCATGGATAGGAAGCATCACAGTTATAATTTTGACATTGCAAACCCTTACAGGTTCTATATTATGCTTTTTTAAAATGCATTTCCATTATTATTTTACGTTTTGCAACATCAAACAGACAATATTTATTTATTTAGTTTTGTGGAGTTCACACTTGGACTCAATAACAATGATAACAAACTGATTAGGCAGTTGTCTCTTTAAGACAGGAACAAACCATTTGTGCCATATTGTGGGGGTTTCCAAAAAAAATCCAACCACTATTTCCTTCTTCTGGGATATAAACAAAGCCTTGACACCCTCACAGTCGAACACACATCTTCTCCAATCAGATGTTGTTAAATGGTGGTGGCAACAAAGAGAAGTGTTTTGCCACTATTTGTTACATCACCAATAGTTGAATCCATTTTCAGCTCTTGTGTATGTGTTTAAGGTAGAACTAACATTAGAACATGGTTAAAAGCTCAGAAAAGTAAATTTTGCAGAATAAAGTACCTTTAAATGATTGAACATACTAATGTTCATTACTTTAGTAATTATATAAAGCCTAATAACATACATAAGACAATATATTATAGTCTTCTTGTCACCTAATTAGAAGACTGTTCTCTAGTTGGTACTGTTGTTGAGTCCTTTGGCAAGACAATTCTCCAATTTTGTCTGTGTATAAAAAAATGTGATTGTTGTTCTGGTTTAGCAGTGGTCGTTAGGGCCACAGTTGCATTATGTCTGCCCCAGAGCGACTGTGGCTAAAGAGGCAACTTACCACACCGAGAGATTGAATGACTAATGGACTAAAGTGCATTATTACTGCTTAACAAAATGCTGTATTTTCTACTGGTGTCATATGCATGGTAACATTTTAATACAATTTAGAATAACCCAGTATTTATGGGTAACATATGGTTAGGGTAAATACATAGAAATTAACCATAAGGATTATATTATTGCCACAATATTACCATGTGCTATAAAATAAACAAAATAAAATAAAAAAAAGCTGGGTCACAATTATTATGGCCAAAAAAGCATGGGTCCCCTGAAAAAACGTAGTAAAGTGCTACTCCTTATGAACCTAAAAAGAAAGCCTCTCACCCATTTTCACTACCATTTGATTGCTCAACATTTCACCCAGCATCGTGACAGTGTTCCTGGGTCAGTTGTGCAGATGTGTCCAGCTGTTGACTGTGTTTGGGTGGGATTCCCTTCACTCTTCCTGTCTTTCTTTAGACTATCTGCCTCTCTGCAGACTCCATATCTTCTCCATTTCCTCTTCTCACAGTCCCCTACTCCCTCAAAGCAGGTGAAAGAGACCTCCCCAGAGTAGTCCCAGCTGAATCAGTCCTAGGATTATCCCATTAGCTGGTTCCTAAGAGAGTGAGCTGTAATAATGAGGTGTAGCGATGTCAGAGCACAGGTGGCGTTTACTTCACCATCTCAAAAGCCTGTGTTTTGACTCCAGGACTGACACATTACCATTGTAAATGAGTGAGACTTTCTCGTCCATAAGGTATCTGCATAAAAATAGTAATGATTATCTTCTTTTGCTTAAATTGTTCTATCAAACTCAATCAAATGTGGTTTTGCCCCAGGACATCGTCATCCATCAGATTAACATTGCCATTATTCATTGTTCTTCTAATGCATTGTATCGGGGCTGACCAATTAGTCTCAGGGCTGAAACTGAGACGTACACAGGCAGACATTTGCTCTCAAATTCATTCACTAGGGGCATTTCAGATTGACCAGTTCTACAAACACATGTATGTCTGAAGCTGGAGTGCTCGGTGGTAAGAGCACTAACTGCTCTGCCATCATGCCCTCCACATTCACATTAGATTGATGTTCTCACTGCTCACTCTCCCTCTGCCTGAAACAGCTCCTCTTCAAACGGACACAAAAGCCTTGTTATCTTCTGAGTTTGTGCAGTAATGTGCACTGTCGGGGAGGCTACAGGTTAATTAATTTGATTGATTAACAGCCCTATTTCATTTAGAAGGGACCGTACATCCTAATAAACATGGACCTGATATGAATATAAACATGTATGTATATATTTGAAGCAGTCAGAAGCCATTTCCTTGTACTCAGAGTACCACAAAATGAATCAAATTAAGAAAACATCTGATAACCCTAAATGTTTTTCTTCTTCTTTTCTTGCACCAGTTGTTACTAAGGGATTTTGTAATTAAATTTAGAATATGTTCACCTGGTGTATCGCCTACTAGGTGTCGGCGTTATGTAAAAAAAATATTTTAGTTTAGTTGACTTTGTATTTTTTGTCTAATGTGTGACTTGTGGCCGCGGCGGTGGTGCAGCGGGTAGATGCTCGCCCTTCAACCGGAGGGTCGGTGGTTCGAGTCCCCGCCCGTGCACACGATGTCAGGCCCTCCCGTGGACCCACCACCCGCGGGAGGTACCATAAAAAAGGGCTGGTGCAATGTGGATCGGGCAGTGGTTGAAGGAGGGAGTTCCCTGTTTAGACTGCTGCCTCCACGACCCGGTTTCGGACAAGCGGAAGAAAATGGATGGATGGGTGTGACTTGTACGATCTGAAGCGGATATTCTCCTGTGAAGGCTGGTCCATGTATCACAAAACATACAAATAAAGATCATAGAAACACACACGTGATGAGATTATCAACAGGACTGACTTAGGAGGGTCTGAGCTTTATTATATGCTGAGGTTTCGAGCTAGATTGTCATTTTACAAACACTGGTGCTATCGGCTAAAGCACCACTCGAGTATGCTATAGCCACACCGTGTCCTCACATATACACCCGACCACAGCTCATCACACTGAAAGGCCTTTCACAGCTGTCATATGGCCCTTGTAGAAGCGAATTTCGCCTCCGTTTGAAGCGACCAGTTCGCCTCTTTCGTGCGAGTTGTTTTAAAAAGTCAAGCGACCAAATAGACATGTCTGTCGCGTCCGGTGTGAACGCACCATTAGACTACTGCTATTAGTGCCTTGATAAAATCTTTTCACTAGAAATTCAATGTACATCCAACCTTATGTTCATCATAATACTTAATGTTATTTATTTTCCTTTTTTTAATATGAACACTGGCATTGTTGGAGTTAAAATGACGGTGAAGAGCAGAGCATAAATTAATACACTAATTTTTCAGATTTACAGATTGCCATAACTTCATAATCACGATTCAATCTTTTATCTTCATATCCCACACACCTAGCACCTAGTTAATATTTTAGCATCTCAGATTCATCTCATTCTTATTCCTCTTCACTGTTGAATAATGAGTAGAAACTTTCATTTTTAAACAACATTATGTATTTTGTAAAAGCCTAGTGTATCGAGTGAGTGTATGCATCTTGGCTGTGGGGGTGTGCCAGCCCGTCTGCCATCCCGGCCCGTGGTCCCCCCGGCACATGTGCAAAACACTTGGCTTTAACCAAACAAGCTGGGCATCAGGAAGCTTCATCTGTTCTTCCCATTCATCTGGCTCCAAAGTAAATCAGTGTTAAATCATCCATTCAGGCCCCCTGCTGGCAGACAGACAGCACTGCGCACAAAGACAGGCTGAGTGACAGGCTGCCAGGTACGACACGCTTCAAACGCTGAGGCTGGACCGGGCACATGTCAAACTCAGCCAAATCAAGACCTTTTAATGTGCCACAATCATTTGTACGATTGAGAATTTAATGTGCCACACAGTTAGAAATTAGCAGAGCATATTAATTGATAGTCAAGTAGTGCATGGTAGCAAAATGGTTAGAACATACTCTCTTTCAGAGTTTGACTGCCTGGAGTTGCCAAAACATTACGATGAAGGCGGCCATGTTGGATTAGCCAGAGCAACTCCACATCATTGGCCCTTTCCGAAATAACTTCCTAATTGGGGTGGGAGATATAGTAAAAAATACAATATCACAATTTTTGATATTATCCTGATTTTAGTTAACTTTGTATTTTTTGTCTTACACAGAAGACTACTGACTCATGATCAATTTTAACTACAAATACAATGTACATCCAATCCAGTATTCATCATAATACTCAATGCTATTAATTTGAATTCATTATTAATATGAATAATGGCATTGTTACAGTCAACGGTGAAGAGCATAGCATAAATTAATGCACTGTAACACGATTCAATGATCTTCCCAGATTAGCAGATCGTCATGACTTTATCGCCATATTGCCCACCCTTATTTCCTACTCCATTGTCCTACGCACTCCTACTGGATTTATGTCTCAGTGGTCCTGTCTAATAAGGGCAAAATGCGCAAAAAAAGTGGAAATTGCCAATAAATATTACCTTCATAGTCAAAGGCCGCACAGTTGCGGAATAGACCAAGCTCAATTTTCGGGCTGGCTGAGTTTCTATGTCCTTCAGTGTTAGCCCTGCGAGTGATTTTCCAGGCTTCATGCTCAAAACTTTGGTCTTTTAGACTCTCTTTTGCAAAGTATTTATTTTCCTTACACATACTGACCGACGACCAGTCACTCTCACATTCATTCACGAGGAAGATTGGATCCACAACCTCTGCCATGTTTTGTTTAAATTGCCATTCCCACAGTTACTTTTTGGATTGATATAAGCCAAGAAAAACAGCATAAAATTGCTAAAAAACTATACTTGTCAGCAACCATTAGTTTTCCTGATATAATACGACTAAAACAATAACCTTGATGAAAAATAAGAAAATCTATCAAAAAAATAATAATCACTTTTGTCTATTTTGATATACTATGGTGGACCAATATTAATCTGACTGTCTGTACTTAAAGTAATGGACCAGCAACAAGAAGCTGCTTGGAAAAGGCGCTATATAAATATTCTAACCACTGAGCAAATTGTATCCATGTCCCGAAGAATGAAATTTGTGCGGACTGCCAGTAACCTCAGTGTTTCACTCTGCCCCGTCTGCCAATCGGAAAAAAATGCAGATGGGAATGTTAAAATGCTCTTGTTGAGAAGTGGACTAAAAGCATGTGGTCAAAGATCCTCGCTGAGTTATTAGGAAATGGTGGTGACTGGAGCCTATCCCAGGAACTATGAGCTTTCAGTGGGGTAGTCCCTTGCTTTTGGTGGGGTAATCCCTGTACAATGGCCGCTTTGTCTCAGGGCTAACACAGAGGCATAGGCAGATAGATAATCATTCATTCACTTAAAGGTCCGGAAGGAGTTTTCAGAGTTCTAACAGTGTTCTTATGTTGTTTCTACCTCAAACACATACACAATGAATGAATGAATTAATTATGAAAATGGATTCACCGTGAGAGTCACCTAAACGTGAAGTCAAAAATCGATGTTAAACCGCTCCTCTCTACGAAGTGCTCCTGCCTGCTCCTACACTTTCAACAAACACCCAGAGAAGCATTTTACCACTAGTCAACAACACATCTGATTAGAAATTATGTGTGTTCGGCTGTGAGGGTGTCAAGGCTTTGTTTTTATCCCAGTTTTTTTGTAAACCCCTGATGACTGTCATCTCAAGCTCCTTCAGGTTGAGAATTCATGACGTTTAGTTTTGCTGGCATGTAAACATAGTTGTTGTAATGACTAGAATATCTGTTGAGGGCCTATCTCTGAGTGTGTCTGGGCCCATGTTGTTGGCTGACACATCACTGAGGGATGTTGAACAGATGCTTGTTAACTGTAATGATTTTCACCAAACTTTTCTCCCGTCTGCCAGACTTCACATCGCTGAACATGTTACAATGGTTTAGTGACAGGAAGGAGAAGGAATCAAGTTCAATATTCATCAAACCAACAGCAGTAAACCAAAAATGTTAGTCATGATTTTGACTATGTAACTCCATGTAAGAGCTTCAAACCGTTTCACACATATTTCACATCAACAACTTTATGATGTAACTGAACCAAACCATGAACATTTTGTTAAAAAATAATAACTTGCAAAATATATTAATTAAAATTGTCTAAATATTAACTGTATGTGATCAGTTCAATAAGTTATCTTAAATTAACAAACAAATAAACACATTTTACCAACTACAGAGATCCACTCCTCATGCCTAAAACATTCCATTTAGTAAAGTATTTGTACCAAAACAATACCAAAATGTACCAAATCGAACACTTTGGTCAGCCCACCCCACACTGGGCTGGCATACCCCAGAATGATGAAGGTCAGGTAGATCTGTTTGAGTCCAGCTCGTCTGGCCACATGGTCGATCTGATTTCGCAGTGTTGCTGATGTTCCAGGATTAACATTAAAGTTGTTGGTTTTGGCAGGATTTTAACTTGTTAAGGTTAGGGTCAGGGCCATGGTTAGGGTGCTAGGTCAACTATGATGTTGACCCTGGAACATCAGCAACATGGTGAAATCAGATTCAATTCAATTTGATTTGTATAGCCATAGCAAACAGTAACACGTTAATAGACAATCAATAGACACACAAATAACAGGACTGTCCCAGGACATCCCCTGTCCTTAGACCCTCCATCGCGGCAAGGAAAAACTATAAACCCATTTACTCCCAGGACGGACAGGCTATAGATGTGTCCAGGACTGATGGATGAGGTCCTTGTGCTGAGAGAGCTCAATATGTGTGAGTGGATGCAGCAGGTTTAGGGGAACATCCAGGTGAATGAGGAGATAAAAGAAGGGGGCATCCAGGTGAATGAGGAGATGCAGCAGACTATGACCTCTACATGTGCCGGAGTCTGTATGTCCTCCCCATGTTACCTGTGAGTTTTCTCCTTCTTAGTAAATCTAGATGTGTCGGGGTCAACTCTGAGACTAACTGGCTACTGAGGTTCTTCAGAGGGGCCCCCAGAGCCTCCACAGCAACAGACAATTATATAATTATTCAAATATCACTTCAATCTATTTAAAGTTACTAGAGAGTGACTATGTTTGTTTTTGTTTTTTTATATTGAAGGGGGCACTCTTGACTTTGGGAATGGCTGCAGGCTATATATGTCATGTATGTGTCTAGCGTGCCCTCTGTCAGACCACGTGTAAATCAGGTTTCTGAGTAGAAGCAGAAATGAAATGACATGGCACTCAGTTACAGTTCAGGCCAGACAACACAGACTCACCGCAGTTTCAAATGTGGATACTTTGGTTTCCTGTTTTAAAACCATCCGATCCTTCTCTTATCTTCAGTAGAAAAACCTCAAGCAAATCTGGTAAATAGGAAAATCAAATTTAACATTATTATGAAGAGGGTTTCGGTGGGTTTCCAACTCATTTGTTTACACTGTGAAGCTGCTCTTTTCTGCCTAATATAGGATCTTTAGATTGGCTTACTTTGAACAGTTATTATATCCAATCAATCAATTATCAAATCAGCCTAAAATAAATAGGCACCGTTGATTTCTGGATGGATATTTTTGATCTTGAATATTCTAAGTCTTGTCTCAGCAGATTTTCTGTTTCCTCTTTTTATTTTTTGTCATCATCTGACATCTTTTCCTTTTCGCTTACAGGAACTGAAAGTGAATTTCTCTGAATAACGAAGAAACCAAAACCTATTCTATAAACTATTGTAAATAGTGACAATATCTGCCAATTAAAGAAAACATTTAGCATTTTGGGGCATCTGGTGGTGACATTGCAGATCAGTGCAGGTTTACGGAGAGGGCCGCAAAGAAAATAAATTGAGGAAGCAGTTCTGGTACATTATTTTAATTATTTTAATTTAATTGTATATATATATATTTAATTTCATTTCGTTTCGTTTCATTTCATTTCATTTTTTATTTTATTTATTTTTTATTTTTATTGTTTTTTTTTTTTATTTTATTTTATAGTAAGCTTTATATATTTAGCTTTAAAATTAATCGCAATGGAATCAAAATCACAAGTTCAATGGTCGCATTAAAGCTGCATTTTTTCAGGCAATACAATATCCTCTGCACAAAACAAAATAGCCTATACGTAAAAAAAAAAAAAAAATCAATAAAAAAATCAATACTTTTAAAAAAAAAACTGCTTACCTGATTTAACATGTTCTAAAAGACATGTGCCTCTTGTGGAAGTTTACCAGTTTATCAGGTTTAAAAAGTGCTGTGAACGGGATCACAAAGTGCAAACTCGTGCAGCCATATTTTAATTTTATGTATATATATATGTAACATATAACCAGTATTAGTTGGACAAATACCGTGGGAAAATAATTGCAAATTGAATCAATATCGTTCAGCCTAATATGTAAGGTTGGTATTTCATGGATGATTTACTTTTAAAGGGCCCTATGCAACTTTTTACTTTTCCAAATCTTCAGTCAAAATGATCCTAAATGAGTTGCTGTGGGGTGAATGAAGCTTCCTTGCTAGGATGAATGTCCTTGGAAGTCTCAGGTCAAGTCACAGGTCTCACCAAACCCACAAAATGCTTTTAAACAGGCTTTTACAGAGAGAGCTCCAGGTGATAAACCAATGCAAAACTGACACAGACCTGGTGTTGAACAGTAGCTTTATGAAAGTCTAGACTCTAGCAGAATACAGATGTCACATTGTCAAAAATGAATACCAAGGAGGGCCATTCTCTGAGGTGACCGATTTTGCTTCACCAAAAGTCCTCTTCGGTTGTATCTGTTTTCTGGACACATATCTTCTGGCAGTTTTTTTTTTTACTTAGTGTGCCTCTATATAATAACCACAGAGAAAAGTGGAAGGATATCTCGTTACACATTGAATACTGTCTTTTAGTTGGATTATGTAAAGTCACAGGCAGTAAAAAGACTTTTTGGGGCCAATTGAGACGTAAGCTTGAGGGCCACAAAAAATTGCTCTGCGGGCCGCCTGTTTTTTTTTTTGTGGACAGTGCTAGTCTCTGAAACTGTAGGGGGCGCTCTGTGAAGGAGAAATGTGACCAAACCAGTGAAAAGTTGCATAGGGTCCCTTTAAGAAAAGATTCATTTGTTGGCTGTCGACCATTGCCTGATGGTGTTGCATCTGCCAAGGGTTTTAATACGTCAAATGGTAAAAACAATATCAATAATTTAATAATACTAATTACTTAAATGACATGACATCAAAGATGATTTTTTTAAATCTCTAGACTTATTTACAAAGCACGGTTACTAACATACATCTCTGTAAATCAAAACATATTTCCTACAGCGTGTAAGTCTGCATTGAACCACTAGATGGGGCCATGGTGTCATGTTTAAATAGGACCATACACAACACGCATACAATAAACTTAGACACATACACGGTCCAAGCGTTCCATTCAACCTGTTCCATTAATAATACCTATAGAAGAATAACCAGAGCCCCGAAGGTGAAGGGGGCCCCATTGAATTGAATTTGAAAAACATATTGCATTGTACTTGATCGTTCTTGGGGCAGACTGACAGAGACGTGACAGCCGTACTGTACTTGTGGCCCCTCCAACCATTCCCCAAACACATTCATACACAGACTAGGGTTATCTAACTGAAGATGGCGTTCGAACACACATGATTTGGTAAAAAAATAACAGATCAGAGCTATATGGTTATTTGGTTGTCCCATTTATACATAAGGTTATAAGGTCATTAAGGTCAAGGTCCCTGGAGGCTCGACAGATAACAGCACATGGTGCAGAGCCTGTGACACAAGCATTGCCCTGTATGTTCTCAGCCCGTCACACTGAGGGTCTGTACATAACATTAGCCTGCTCTGGTTCTGATTTGGTCTGGTCCAGTCTGAGGGCCTGGATTCACCAGACCACCAGAGCTCTGTGGTACGTTAAGGGCCCTATGTTAACCTCTGTTAACAGTGTACAGAGTGAGAGAGCGCGTAAGGAGGACGTGATAATCTCTTGTTTGGATTTACGCGCGAGCCCTGACATTATTGGACGTCGTCACCTCAAGTCTAAACGTGTCGTGCGCTCTCATTGGCCACTTAGGCCCGTGAAGTGCGTGTGCGCGTGCATGTGTGTGATGAGCTGTGAGCTCATGCTGAGCGCAGCCACTCACCATGACGCGCAGAGCAGTGAGCTGCACGCGCTCGGCAGCCCTCGTGGACATGTACTAGACCGGACCAGGACCAGCTCTGGACCAGGACCAGGACTTGAGTTTGAGGGACATGGAGGAGCGGCGCGGCGCGAGCGCCTCGGACAGCGGCGAGGATAGTGCGTCGCCGCCGCACCGCGTCACTAACTTCTTCATTGATGACATTCTGAGGCCGGACTTCGGCCGAAAGGACGCCCCGCGACCGCACGGATCGGGCCGCGTGACTCTGCGGCTGCACACGCCTGGAACACCGTGCCGAGACTCGAGCTCGAGCCGCAGCAGTGACTCTTCCCCCGCGTGCCCTCGGAAGAGCGGGGAGCGCGTAGAGCCAGGGCCCGCGGCCGAGAGCGGAGAAGGACTCAAGGCCGAGGAGCGCACGGGCGGCGCACAACAGGACTCTGCGGGCTCCGCGCGCCCCGCGGGTTCCAGCCCCGAGAGCCAGCCACTACTGTGGCCCGCGTGGGTCTACTGCACGCGCTACTCTGACCGGCCCTCATCTGGTAAGAGGCGCACGAGCCCCACACTGCACTCTGCACGAGCCACACTCGATTCTGCACGAGCCACACACTCGACTCTGCCGAAGGACACACGGGATAAAAAACACGAGATATAAACGGGAGAATTATCCTGTTCTATTAAATTATTATTCTATCTGTGCCTAAAAGTTATTATCCGAGCCGCTCAAGAAACACTGGTCACGGGGTTTGCAGGTCTGCAGTCAAACTATACAGAAACATCAAATATTCTAATATTTAAACATGTAAACACATTATAATAATTGTGCAGGTGCCTACATATTTACAGGAGAAAAAGATCATGCACGAAATAGTATTAGGCCTCACACAAATGTAAAATCATTTAAAGACTTTCCGTGTGGTTTACAAAAACACCGCTCTATATTTCATTTGTCAGTTAGAAATAACTGCAGGTTTTTTTTCTCAAGTAATAATGTGAAAATAAATCAGCTTTTTGTATTAGGCCTAATGTGACTTGATTCGAGATAAAAATCCAGTTCAATTACGTTTATTACCAAGTCTGTTCCTATGTTTCTATAGCCATTTTTAATATAACCTATAATGGTTTTCTGTATAGGTGAAAAGAACCTAAATGTGTTAAACCTGAGCGCGTGTCCAGAGCATGCCGTGGCTCTCATTAAAATGCACGAGCTACACACACACACACACACACACACACACACACACACACACACACACACACACACACACACACACAC
>JAVQKC010075877.1:0-18046 GCA_036025475.1 Philypnodon macrostomus | reverse complement strand
GCTCTAACCTGAAATACCTAATTACCCCCCGGCCCTGAACACATCTGACCAATATGATGGCAGTTACCTCTATAGCGCCCCCTATAGACTGAAAGAAGAAAGTAGTTTTAGGGAATTTTACAAAATTTGGCAAAAACATTCTTCACAAACATCCAGACAAATCGAAAAAGTAAAATAGACCCTTCCCATGTTTGTCATGGTTTGGGGGCAAAGTCTCTTAATTGCTCGTTAACAATATTAAAACCCTCAGAAATCACACAATGTCTGATTAAGGTGCCCATTGGTGACAGTTGTGGCAGACGTATGGGGCAGACGTATGGGGCCGTTTTGTCGATATACACCTTGCTGTCGGGGACAACAGCACAGGCCTAGTTGACTTTATCAATCTTAGGTATTACATTATGTTCCCAAGTCACAAATGGTAACATCTCACCATTGTAAACTTTTAATGTCAATCTGTCAATTTAGATTTGTCAGTCTTTGTACAGTGGGATCAAGCTGGAGTATCTGGAGAGAAGACACGGTAAGACAAGGAGGACATGCAGGCTTCACCCTATATTTAAGAAATCACTGTGGTTCTCTATGGGTTAAAATCACTTACACAACATTTAAAGTCCTCCATGCTAGCAGCCTTATTTGTTCTGCACCTTGGTATTGCCAATGTATTTTTTATCCAAAACATCTGATTGAATATGTTCCTAATGGTTCTGACCCATCAAAGCAAACTTGAATCAACACAGACCAAAAATTGTAAAGAATAAACATTATTAGAGTGGGTGTCCATGTCAAAAAATTAGTGTTAGTAAAGATTTTTTGATATTTCAGAGAATTTAATCTCAAATGCAATTTCATTTTTGAACAGTATAAAACACCTTTTTTTCCACACATTTTAGACTTTTGTGTGGTCAAATATCAACAGAACACACATCGACTGAATTGAAGAATCATTGTGAAAATGAAAACGTACCATTAATGTCATTACTTCTGTATGTATGCTAAATAGTAATCAATCCATGCTCATCTTACTTTGCACATTTAACATAAACCATTAGTAGTTTCTAAATGACTTGTATCATAACATCTGAAAGTGCTTGTCTGACTAAGGTGCACTTAAGTTACCTTTATTCTCTAGAGGAGCAGCTTCTGACAGATCAAAACACTATTTCCAAGCACAAATAAAAGCCATTACATAAGCTCACATAAGCACCTAAGGGACACTCCAGGAGGAGAGAATGACAACATACATGACTGCTCTAATCTGCTGAAAACCACAACTGCACACTAAAGAGTAAATGGATGGATATTAAGAGATGCCTTCGAGGGAAAAAGGCCTTTGTGCACCCATGGAAACTATAGGGGGGGTCAAACTCAGTATATGTTTACACTTTAGGCTAGTCAGACACACAAGAATAAGGCAACAATCACATGGTCCTGATATTAAATAGCTTTTAGGCCTATTGGTGAAATGCTTAAAAATTACTATCTGACTCTGTTCTATGATGTAAAGTAGTTAATGTATAGTCTGTAGAGGCCAAGTGAGGCCAGGGGAGGGACTACTGTGAAATCATAATCATCAACAATCATTACTTATAGATAAAGCATTTTTTCCCCTAACAATTATTTATTTTAGTAAACATATGGACTACATCTTTAAATACACTGTTGAGGTTCATTGTGTTTAAGACTTTTTATTATGTAGATTATGCTATTAGTAAATTATGCAAAATCATAAAATGCTGCATTTTGTAATATTTGGTGGCTAATGCAAATTTCTCAACACTAAATATGTGTTACACCTACACACTGACTGCGGTACGGATATAGAAGCTCCCGCAGAAAAAGAAGCCACTGAAGTCTGTGCTCATTCACACCAGCTGCAGCGGTACATGTCCGGATCCAGAGCTGCGAAAGAAATATGCAAGGGTTCTATTTTTTCCGGACTTCACATGCGCCTTCACACACACACAGGTTTCACATACACACAAGCTTCACATACACACACATAGGTTCCATATACACACACAGGCTTCACATACACACATAAGCTTCACATACACACACAGGCTTCACATACACACACAGGCTTCACATACATGCACAGGCTTCACATACACACACAGGCTTCACATACATGCACAGGCTTCACATACACACATATGATTCACATACACACACAGGCTTCACATACACACATAGGATTCACATACACACAGGCTTCACATACACACATAGGATTCACATACACAGGCTTCACATACACACACAGGCTTCACATACACACACAGCGTGGAGCTCTGTACACCATGTGCACCAGCGAGAGGGGATTTGCCCGGACACATACAGCACACAGACTGCACTCGGTGTTTATTAATTAGTGAATTAGTAATTAGTAAATGGTTTAACTACAGTGCCCTGGGGAACTCCTACAGCAATAAAAGACTTTATCTACTCTTAATTAAAAACTCTCAAAGAAACATAAAACTCTGATCTTCTTCTTTAATCCTTTTTAGATTAACAGTGAGTTACAACTTGGCACTTGGTACATTCCCGCCTCACCAGTGTAAATCAATGGGACTGGTTAAGTCACAGAACAAAGGCTCATCTGTTTTACTGCCATCTTTTCACGTCCTCCCGCGCACCACTAACAAACTTCTAAACGTCTGCTGACATAATTAGAGCCGTTTGCCCCTCACACAAACTGTCACCCTGGCCTTGACCCTACAGCCTGTCAAGAAGACGAACATCTGAGACTGGGGTAAAGAAAAAACAGCATTCCTTTTCCCGTAAAGCAGGATGGGGGGAGCGAGGGGGATTTTGGGAACTTTGGTGAGTCATCACTTTCTTTTTCACCGGCGCGGCCCCTCTGGCGTTACACCGCAGAGACTCAATACCTCCGCAGCAGATTGCCCATCATGTTCTTCAATGGGCCCTCTTCAAAGTTTGACAGGCGCTTCACATGGAGCGTTGGTGAGTCGCAGCTGTCACCACCATCAACAGGCTTTGTGTGTGTGAGAGATCGCGGGCTTTTACTTTGAAACCAGAGGAGATAAGCAGTTACAACTACACAGTAAACATGCACCAATTGCTGTAATCGGTCATCCAGACAAGTTTGTTTATATATAAGTTCAAGATTGGGTTATAGATAAGGAGGAATATTTTCATCTCTGTTTATTTCATTCATGTTTTGTGAACTCTGTAAAGCTGATTAATGGTGATGGCTACAATAGTTCAAGTTACAAATCAGCGTATAAACAAGTCACTGTCAACATTTTCTACACTGCTAAAGTGATACAATGTACATTATGGAGTAAATATATATACACAGATTCTTTTGTTTACATGTAATAAAAATGTAACTTTAATAGATTTTATACACAAAGCACCTGGGCTGACCTCAGGTATTACATTATGTTCACAATTGTTCACATCTCACAACTGTGAACTTTCAATGTCAATCTGTCAATTTAGATTTGTCAGTGGTCATCTTCGTACAGTGGGATCAAGTTGGAGTATCTGTATAGACACACTGTAAGACAAGGAGGACGTGCAGGCTTCATCCTATAATCCCCCTTTTGAGAAACCATTGTGGATCCCTATGCGTTAATATCACTTACACAAGATTTAAATTCTAATTAAAAATCCTTATCTTTATAGATTAACCCTTATATAAATATTTATTTACATAGTAATGATAACACATGCAAACAGAAATAATGATAGCACAGACCTAAATATACACGAGTGAGTATGTAGGAGCGTTTAAAAACAGTGAGATGAGTCAATGAGGATCTGCTAGAGAGATTTACTACTTCATCTACTGACACCAACCTGCTGACGAATCCTTATAAAACCATGACTTTGCTCAAATTTAGCACTTTTTACTGCAGTCCATAATAGAAAGTGCTTAAATTCTTCATCGACTCAACCGCAACCTCTTTTATAGCCTTTTTTCATCTCTCCACTATAGTATATTGTCACCAGTTACAGCAGCTTGTTGTAGTAACTGACATCAACCTGCACTGAAAACATTGAAAAGTTAATCCTAAAAATCTAGTAAACCAACTGAAAATAGTAAGTGATGCCAACTCAAATTTTGAAGTGACATTTAAGACTATATCATAATTGGGATACACTTTATGTTTAGATAGAGTCTAAACATTCAAAATTGATTAGTTGTTTAAAAAATCTAAAAACCCCTTCAATTAACAATTGTAATGTTATTTGTGACTTAATTTTGTTTGAAACTAAAAGATGTATTCACGTAGTATTTTTAAGGCTCAATTTAAAAAATAAATAAAAATAGGATTAACTTTACCGTACTTTACGTTACCATGTGGAATGCTGCGATATTGAGATAGTTTTTTATTTACTAGTTAAAATAGTTTGAAAATCAAAACATATGACTAAAACAAGGACTTAAAGCTGCAATCATTTATTGTTAAAGTTTACTTATTTTTCTCAAGTATAAGTCTAACTTGACAAATGTTACAGTGTGGCTCTGTGGTTTAGGGACTCTCCCCAGCAGCGGGCCCCTACACGCTTCACAATAACAGCCTTAAAAACCTTCCATTAGGGGCATTTGGAGCCACTTTCCACTGTTAAGATCGACGCTGGGATATTTATCACTCTCAAATGACAGACTCCACAAAGGCTGATGTCACCCAAAACCGCAACACAACAAAAGGCCGCTCTCCTCTGGACCGCGCTTTGATGTATAGGTCTCCATATTAGAGCCTTCTTTGTGGCCGGCGTGTGCTGCTAACTTGGTGAGTAATGGTGACTAATCAAAACAGTGGAAGCCAACAGGCCGCTCCACAAATATACTTGTTTCCATGTAAAATGTCACAGGGCTCTTGATAAAAAGCAGTGTGGATGCAGTGCAGACGAGTGCCTTTTGCCTTGGTCGGCTGCAGAGGATGTTTGTATTTGTCTAGATTCATTGTAATTACCTCCGCCAAGGAGGTAATGTTTTCGGGTTTGTTTCTGTGTGTGTGTGTGTTTTTGTGTCTGTTACCAACTTTACACAAAAACTGCTAAATGGATTTGGATGAAATTTTCAAGGAAGGTCAGGAATGACCAATAGTGAACAATAGTAGGAGTACAATAATAGTAGGAATAGTAGGAACAATAGTGCTGGAGTATAATTTTGAGACATTGTGCTGTGCCAGATGACATTGTGTTATTAGTTGTTTTATGAGGATATGAATGATTTTGAATTGAGGTAATTAATAGAAACAAGTCACTGTTTCGTAATTTTTTCTGGAGGGGAGTCCTGTCCCACGAAAGGTTGTATTTAGAACCATTTAAGTGTATAAAGGAAATGTTCTGCCTTGGCAGAGGTCTGAACTCTCTAAGTGCCATTAACCATGTTGGATATTGCAATAGTGTTATTTTTGCAAGTTCAATTAATTGATTCTTCACAAACATCCAGACAAATCAAAAAAGTCAAATAGACCCTTCCCATGTTTGTCATGGTTTGGGGGCGAGGCCTCTTAATTGCTTGTTAACAATATTAAAACCCTTAGAAATCACATAATGTCTGATTAAGGTGCCCGTTGGTGACAGCTGTGGCAGACGTATAGGGGCCATTTTGCTGATATACATTTTTACATACATATTTTCTCCCTTTTTGGTCCCAACCCACTAGTTGAGAACCACTCACTTAAATAACCTCTTATGCCTAACAGTATCAAATTGCTACCTTGTGATTTGTTGATAATCTATTTATATTAAAAAGCAACAGAACAGGTGTACCTAATAATGTGGACAGTGAGTGTACAATTTGAATGAATGTATGGCTGATGTTTGACCCTGTCTTCTATGTATACATTTATGTCTCCTAGGTAACGAAGTCATCGGCATGGACAGCCCAGAGGTGAGAGCCAGCGTTCACCATCTACACATCATTGACAATCAGCAAACGCTATTCGAGCTCTCGCACAAACTCGAGCCTCGCGCCTAAATGCCCGTAAAAAAAAAAACAACAACAACCAAGGACGCTGACTTATAAGCAACCAGTGGGTGTGACATAAAGGACCCTTTGTGTGACGAGATACTCAAGACTGCAATGAGATCCCACTACCAGCAAAGTTGCCAAATAGACACCAAAGTCTATGACGGTGTCCCAAGGCCTAATGGCACTAATAATGAGGCTACAAAGGACTCGGTGATAAAGAATATGCCACGGGGATTGTCTACGAGAAGAGATTGTGCACACCAACAGATTTGCCAAAAAAATTGAGAAATTGTTGTGTAATTTAGTTTGTACAGTTTGTTTTTGACTGAATATGCCATTGTTTTGTGACAGTTGTTTTGTTTATTTATTTAGTCTGGATACATGTTTGTTTGTGTTCACTGTTCAAAGGCCCAACCACTCGTTAACTGTACAATGCTTATTCCTGCTAGTCGGGGTTATGTTGAGATATATATATTTGCCTTTAATGTCATTTTTTCCCTCACAGTGTAAAAGATAGTGCCACAACAGCTTGACAATGTACAGGTTTTAGGATGCTGTTCAACTTGATACAATTGATTTTATTTTATTTTTTGAGCTTTGTTTACTGACCTAGACGCCACTACATTCTGTCACGTTACAGTAAGTTCTGCTGCTAGTACAGAATCTCTCACAAAACCTGATGTGCAATACAGGACATGTTTTCGTATCACAGTTATAGACCAAGCCTTTCACAGGGAAGAGCTGCTTTCTTTGTTGACGATCAATAATTTACTGATATCTGTGTTGGTGCCAAAAAAAAAAAAAAAATTGTGACTGACTTCTCGAATCTCAGTGTTGAGTTTATTTATACAGGACTATAGCAGTTGTAATTGAAAGGTTCAAGTACATGGACAATATCCTCTTTGTACACACGTAATACATCAATCAAGCATAACATTATGACCACCTGCTTAATATTTAGACCCATACACAACAAACTGATCGATAACACAGGCCAGTCTTTCAAACTCTTATCCCGTGATCTAGCCTTCACAATCTGGCCCTTGTCAAACTCTTCTTTATCTTTACACGCCTGATAATATGTGCCATGGAGAAGACATGTGTTATTCCACCCGTCAGTGGTCATAATGTTAACCCAGTGTAATTTTATGGGTGTTAGCTGCACTACATGTGGATGTTTTTTTTCCCCCCGTATTCACACAGTGACACATGCACACCACATTTTGCTCCCATTTTAAAAAAATATAAAAAAGCATTTGTGTTACTGGTTATTTATCGTAATATACTGTTAAGGTTACTTTGCCATGTCTAGTGCTAAGAGCGTATTGATGCTCACTTTATACTGTGATAGAGGGGGCCAGATAAAAGATTGAGCAGCCATTGTCACGTGAAACTTAAGTTTTTTTATGCAATGTTGTTTTAAACCTGTTTGCATGATAAAAAAAACACAGTGAAAGAAGACACAATGAAGGCTTTGTACTACTGTGATATTCTTCATGTGTAAATATATTCTCTTATGTTATTTATCTGTTGTATAAATGAAAAAAATTGACCACAAAACAATATGTTTCCCCTTGTGTCTCTTGACCAGATTTATGTGACATTAGTTGTAGATATGATTGTTTTGCATGTTCTGGGGGGAAAGTCTTAAGAGGGGTTTAAGCTCAGTCGATAGAGCTCACAACGCTCATGAGTTCGATCCCGGCTCACGACAGCTCCCCACTTTTCTCCCCAGCTTCCTGTGGCCATACTGTCCTGTCAAAAGAATAAAAAAACTGACTAACTAACTTTGAGGATGGTGTAAGTGTGATAGGTGGACTGCTCTTGACTCCCTACTGGGATTTTTACATACCACCATGGCTAGGTGGTTAACAGAAAAGTATTGGAGAAGATGCAATATCCAGTGAGTGGCAGTTCTGTGGCCAAAAAATATGCCTTGATGATGCCAGAGATCAGAGACTGGTTTGAAATACAGTATTCATTAACTCTCTCAACTCACAAGATGACCAAACATGAAGCAAATGGACTACAGCAGCAGATGACCACTCTGTTTATTAGAAATAATGTCTGCCCATGGTCACTTTCAATAGAAGAATTCTAACTGATGTTATGTGAAAAACCATTAGAAGACTTTTTTGTAATGATAACCAAATGTGTGATATTATCCAACTGTTCAGATAAGCTACAGCAGCTGAAGGTCAATGAATTATCCAACATGCACCCAGATGGTTACATTGTCATTTTCCCACCTAAAATGTATATTCTTAGATGAATCGTTGACATTGAAATGCATTTATAAAGTTTGATAACATTTTGCCCAATCTGTCCATAAATATATACGTTCAATTAGCAGAAATGAAAGGTCAAAGCTTTTGTATGAATCTTAAAGTGGTCTTGTCTCTACTGATATATTTTGTTTACTTAAAATGTTGGGGAAAATCTATCAACATTCTCTAGGGCTCTGCAGTTCATTTTATTGCACTGGTGATACACATTCTGTAAGGTTAAGTTATAATTCAGCAGGAGCCAGAATAAAGGTCTAAAGGTCAGATTAAAAATGATCTAATGCGTTTATTTAACCAGCTGTTTTTCTCTCACCTTGGTTGATTTGTGTTGGCATGAATTCTACTGCATGGCTTATAAAGGAAGAAGGTTTTGACCTGACTATCCACTCTTCTCTGTGACTCTCACACCAACACCATGATGTTGTCCATCGTCTCCCTGGGCCTGTGCCTGGGTTTGGTCTCTTCTTCTGGGCTCAATGAAGTGAAGCTGGATCGTGGTAACTGCCCCATGTTCTGGTACAGCTTCAAGGGTCGCTGTTACAAGTATGTGGCCACTCATCTGACCTGGGCTGACGCAGAGATCCACTGTGTGTCAGAGCAGGCCAACCTGGTGTCCATCCACAGTCTGGAAGAACATACATTTGTCCAAAATTTGATTCAGAATTTTGACCATAATCAAGGTCAAACATGGATTGGACTCAGTGACCACCATAAAGAAGGAGCCTGGATGTGGTCTGATGGATCTCCAGTGAGCTTCATCTTCTGGCATGGTGGACAGCCTGACAACGCTGGAGGAGCTGAAGACTGTGGGGAAGTTTGGGGTAAAAAATGGAATGATCGAATATGTTCTGATACCAATCCCTCGGTCTGTGCATCGCGGAAAGCTGTGTGTAATTTCATCGAATTGAGTGAATTTTAAACACTCCACAGGCGATGGTGGTCCTCACTGCATCTCACTCACAGCCTACCCTAATCCATAAACAGCAGCCCAATGACTATGTGGCAATTTAATCAGTATTCAAGATTATTAGCAACCTCAGAATCTGCCTTGAGCACTAATGGCTGGTTCATCTCTTCATGAACAACTGTTTGCGATGCTGTCAAATACGCCTTTCAAGTAAATTATTAGGTACAAGTTCATGTTGTCAGATTTCAGCGTGTGGAGAACAATCATGGACACGCCCACTGATAGTTTACGCGGGAACAAATGGACTGCACCATTGCCGACGGGAGGGGAATGCAAAAAGTATGTCTGTTCAAAAACAATACAATAAATCCCCTTTTCATCTAATACGATTCACTGTAGTTTGTATTATTCACACCTGTTAAATTAATATCTGTAAAACGAATGTATCAAGCTAATTAATAAAAAAGTAAAACAACGTCCTTTGGTAGTGCCCAGACCCAGTACGGTGTTGGTTTTTAAACTCCTCTAGTCTGCTGCTGCCCCACTAGTGTACATCATTGAGTTTTATAGCTACGATTTTAAAGCTTTTAGCGTATCTAAAGGGCATATAACATGACTCTCACATCAAAGGTAAGCGTTTTATCAGCGTCACCATATCTCACGTTGGTTAATTTTGTACTATTGTGGTAAGATAAGCCACCAACTGTTGGTGAGTTCCCATTTTTTCCAGTTCTGGACACGCTAAGTTACATTCATTAATGTTCTCTCATAGTTTAACTCCATCTTGAAGTAATTATTGATGTCCCCGTCTTTTGTTTTGATCTGGGCTTGTGTAAGATTTTCGCTAATAATAAGATGTGGCTACTTTTTGCAACGACGGCTGTTTAGCTAACCAACAGTGAGCTAAAGAAACCTAAAGTACCTGAACTGTGCATCGTTACATGATGTGCCACATTTCAGTTGGTGTGATAGGGCTCCCTCTGCTGCCATAAATATAAAAAAGCACAAATAAATGCATAATTAACTTGGATTAGATTAAATTAGAACGTTATAATCTATGTTCGCTAGGCTCTCCGTTTCCGGTCCAAGTATATAACCACTGAGCTGGCCCAGTTGTTCAGCCAGTCTGACAGTGAAGAGGAGTTTGAAGGGTTCAATGAAGATGAAGATCTAAAATGTTATAACAAACGAATAAAGGTACAGTCTTTAAGTATTGATTTTTGTATTTATTTCTTACAATTTCAACAATATTTTTTTTCCTCCACATTTTCTACAGAGTTTAGACTCAGAAGAGGATAGTGACAATGACTTTTACTCTGATGGAGACAAGCCATCCTCACCGAAAAGAAATAGTCTCTTAGTGGCATTAAGGTTTGTGTGTTTAAAATATAACACAAAATGTAACTGGATGGAGATTGTTTAACGTTAAGTGTGTTTTTTGTAATGTCTTTAGGTTTCCAATGAAAAGGCTGTCCACCCCCAACCAAGCACTTAATAAAAAGGAACAAACTTCAACAAAGAACCAGGAACAAAACAAAATAATTCGTCCTCCTCAGCACCGCAGGCAGAAGGTCAAACTGCAGAACCCAGAGGAGGAGGAAGATAAGGGAGATGATGATGATGATGACTTGTGTCAAAGTCTAAAGAAGCGAGACAAAAATATTCAGGAGAACAAAGCCATGGTACTGAGCCTAGTGTTTTTAATAATAATAATAACAATAATAATTAACAATAATGCAAACTGCAGCAGCAACTCATTTCTTCCCTGTTTTCAGTTGGCAAAGCTCTTTGCTGATCTGAGCACTATGGCTGTTTTGACTCCACCCTCAACCCCTCAGGTGAGAATGGATATTCACATCACCATCTTCAAACTAGTTGTCAGTATTATACTATACTATATTATTCGTTTTTTTCTCTATTCTATTAAAGAAGAAAAAAAACACACAGAGAAAACGTAAGCTTGAGGCAGATACAGGATCTGAAAGGAGGAATCCATCACGTAAAGCGCGTCCTCCAGAAAATTTTGCTGTTGAAGAAAAGACTGCCCCTGCTCTTCCCAAAACCCCCAGAACTGTGAACATAAGAGCTTTGGTGGAGGTAATCACAGCTCGATGTTATCCACGTCTGCATTGTTATTGGAGAATTAAGACTTAATGCAGTTGTCCTTATATTCATATGTAACCAGTCACTGACTGCTGAATATGATTGTGTAGGTCAGTGGGGATAAAATCACAAAGGGAGACCCGAAAAGAAAGGCTAACAGACGGAGCCATTACTTGGTGAAATCGGTCGATGAGATCACAGAAGAAGACCTGGACAATATCGCGTACCGCAGTAAAGACAAGATCTGGGACAAAGAAAACGTTTGTATCTTCTGTTAAATTTATTGTGATATCCTGTGATCATCTACCAAGATAATGGGTACTGTTTTTTTTGTATTCCTCTCCAGGGCAGCTCCTGTCACCAGTGCAGGCAGAAGACTCTAGACACTAAAACAGTGTGTCGCAGTGGTTTTTGTTCTGGGGGTAAAGGTCAGTTCTGTGGGCCATGCTTGAAGAACAGATATGGAGAGGATGTACGCACCGTGCTGCTCGATCCGGTCAGATGCAGTTTAAATTCAGCATTCTCTTGTGTTTTCATGGGTTTTGTAACAACTTGTGTGTTCTCCTGTAGACATGGTCCTGCCCCATCTGCAGAGGCATGTGTAACTGCAGCCTGTGTCGGAAAAAGGAGGGCCGTTGTGCCACCGGTATCCTGGTGGGACTGGCCCGCTACAGCGGTCATGACAACGTTCATGAGTATCTGGAGAGGTATGTCATTATACTTAATTTGACATAACAATATTATCTTCCAAAGCTTTATTGTATTTCATCTTCATGAACTTTTGTTTCAGAATCCAAAAGGAACTGAAATAGAAACTGTGGAAACAAGCATTTACTTGTGTGTTGTAGATTGTTGTTGCGTATGAGCCACGTTCTTTTACTGTATCAAAGTGTCACCTTCTTTTTCTTATGCAAGTGGCCCTTTCTGTTCACTTTTAACCAGCTGTAAGCTTTAATAAAGTATACTCAAGTATTCTGTGGTTTAATAATGAGGAAATTAAGTCCGACAACCTGGAGTCGTCCACGGATTTCATACAGACTAGTTTTATGGCTGTTGTATGTTGTATGTATCTAATAAACCCACACAAACAAGATCATTTTGAACAGTTTATTGTCAAGTGTTATGCAGGCAAAGCAACCCTTCTACTGGAAATTTTCTCTTCCTTTTTTTTTTAAATCAACATAACACATTTGTACAAACCAGTTTTAAAAATATCAATAACCTGCAGCCTTCGAGGCAAAAAACTGTCAACTGTCATGGAGACGACGAAATAACTTTAGAAAAAGATTTACAAATGAGATGTCACTACAAAGTATCAAAGAAATAAGTTGGTCGGCACAAAATATTACCAAAAACATCTACATTTTGTTTGGTATCAACCTTTTTGATTTTTAATAGAAGCTTTTTTGCATTCTTCTCTTCTTTATGCATTTTGTCAAAGAAAAACTGTATGGTGCAAAGAGAATAAGAAATGAAAAACAATGATCAGACGCAGATAAGAAAAAAAGAAGCACAAGAATTAATCAGAGAAAAGCTGCACTACTCAAAAAACTAAAACATGCTGTACACAAACTCACAAATACAAGTCCAGCAAAAGGCAAATCTTACAAATCAAGGATAAATAATACGTTAGTGTACAGAGAGCAGTCCTGTGTGTTAATCGAAAGCAAATTTGTAAAAATCCAAAACTCTAAATGAAATTTAAAAATTGAACTGAATTAATGTACGCACTGAACTAATACAGAGCAACACCACTAGAAAACATCTCATAATATGCACATAAATACCCTATCCCACACCCACCCTGAACACTATATCCTTCTTTACCCTATAGTGACCCCTTTTGTTTTACGATCCACCTTCTTTTCTGCTGGACTTGTACAACAACTTGTGTTAAGGCAATTGTCTGCATTGGACACTCAGCAGAACAAAGGTGGGATGAAGAAGGGTCACTACTGGAGTGCTATTATCAAAAAGCAACACCATTGAAAGTGCTGTTGTCACACTAACCATCAGATAGTAGTGGTACCTGGTTTAAGACAACGTCACTGCTATCTGATGAGTCCCTTTAGAAATCAGCTTCAGAACAGAAAAAAACCCCTGACAATGTAAACATGGTTTCAATAGGATTGTCGTAATAGTATTGCTTTCACTACACAAACAAAGTTGTAGAAAGCTAGATTGTTTTTCTTTATAGAAACCTTTTGCTTCTAATGGCAACTGTGCCACATATTAGGAATGCAATTTTTTTTAATAAATCTTTTATATGTGCTTCTTTTCAACTCCCATTGTCCCCTCAATGTTCCTGCTTATCTGCCATAAGTTTATCTGTTGACTGGTCAGAGAAAAATCAACACCTGAATTCAACTTGAGGACTGATCCCTAGTTACAACATAACTTTAGGTAGATCTTCGTTTAAGACAGCATGGGAAACACATCACTCACACACACATGCACAGAACGACCTACAGTACACACCTATTCCCAAGACTGCCCCTGCTGTCACTGTCCTGAACTGTGATTGACCCTCAGCGTCGTGGGAAATGTACATTAGAAACAGAATGCAGCATTGTGCATAGAGAGATTCTGTTATGATTAGGAAAAAGTCTCTTGATGTTAGATGCTTTTGGTCTCTGCAGGTCCCATGTCTTGTGCTAATCTAGACTTACTTTTCCCACTGCAGTCAAAATTATACTTTTATTGTATAAATGCCAAGCTAATCTTTCACACACAGGCATTTTATCTACTATCTTTAGCGTAGACGTTAGCTTTTTAGATAATTTTGAGATTCTGTTAATTGCATCATTTTGTCTCTTTTGAGTCCATTTTATATTTTAAAATAATAAACACACACCACTTATGACCTGCCATGAAACATGAAGTTAGCCTTCTGTGTACAGACAGGAGTCTGCAGCCTCCTCCTCATCCTCGTCCTCTTCCTCCAGGTGATTGGATGTTGTGGGTGTGGCCGGGTCAGAGTCCCGATTGAGCGTTCCCACAGCAACTATCTGAGGCGACGCCCCCAAGCCCTCAACGGCGTCTTCTTCAAGGTCATCAGTGGTGATGATTGCCACCGCTGCGCCGCCTTTCTTGTTCTGGTGCGTCTTGATGTGCTTGGACAGGTGGTCACTGCGCATAAACCGCTTGGAACATTCTGGACACTCAAATCGCTTTTCCCCTAAAAAAGGCAGATGAAGTTCAAAAGGTGACAAAAGGTGACTAAACTGTTATGGATGTTATGAATTGAAGCGTGTCCTACCTGTGTGTGTTCTCCTGTGCCTTTGTAGCTCATCACTTCTTGTGAACCGCTTCCCACAAAAAATCCAGTTACAGACAAATGGCCTCTCGCCCGTGTGCCAGCGTAAATGGGCCCTCAGGTGGGATGTCTTTCCGTACACCTTCCCACAGCCCTCCATGTGGCAGATGTGCTGCTTTTTCTTTGTTGGGTCTCCACTGTTCCTAACACACACATTGTAACCTGTTAGAGGGCTGCAGCTCATGCAAAAGTCAGTCAAATGGACTGGTGTTCTGTACCTTCCCTCTCCATCCCTGCAGTTGGGACAAGAGCAGGCAACACGACGTAGCCTCTTACTGGGCACTCCCTCCTGGTCTGAGGAGCTCTGAACGGAGCCCAGTTGATCTGGACTCAGTGAAGAGCCTGATGCCATGTTGCCCACAGTGACAGTTACTTGAGATGGTTGAACTTTGACTCCTTCTTGACTCTGTGGCTGACCTGAGAAAGATTAAATAAATGAATATAATATGTGATGTGTCTAAAGGCAGTAAATGCATACCTGCTTAAACATTCAAATTAACAAACTAAATGTTGATAAATTGTTCAATGGCTTACTCTGTAGACCAGTGATGGTGAGGGGCACACCCTGCACCTGAACCCCAGCAGTGCCCAGTCCAGCGATGCTGACTGTCTGGACCCCGGAGCCTGGGTTAATCTGGGCGGCACTCAGAGTTAGAGGAGCTCCACTAAGGGACACTAGGCCCCCGCTGCCTACGGTTGTCCCACTGGCCACTGGGGTCAGAGTGAGCTGCTGTGGCATAGTGGTCCCCAGTCCCCCCTGCAGCGACACTCCTCCAGGCAGCTGTAAGGTCTGCCAGGTGATCTGTCCCGAGGGTGAAAGGGTTGGTGTGCGTATGAGGACCTGGGCGGGGTTTTGAAAAGCCTGTATAGGTTGCAGTGTTTGTCCTGGAGCCAGCTGCACTGTCTGAAAATGCTGGGCTTGTGGCTGCTGGCCTTGGGCCTGACCTTGAGTCTGAGCTTGGGGCTGCAGCTGGATCTGCTGGACTAGTTGGTGTCCGACTTGGCCCACAATCACTTGCTGGATACTTCCTGCAGTTTCGCTCTGACTTTGTAACCCATTGGCTTGGTTCAGGCTTTGAGAGTCCACCTCACTGCTTTGTGCTTGAGTGTCCACTGCTCCACCCTCTGATCCTGAAGAGACAACTTGTGTCCCATCAGATGTGCTGTCTCCTTCAGTCACAGCCCCTCCCGGGGCGACTGTAGCCGCAGCCGCAGACACCGCTGTTGTCATGAGCTGGTTGCCGTTAGCGACAGAAAATGTGCCATCTGCAGACTGGATTAACTGCACTGCCCCAGTTGCTCCCATATTATTGATGACAGGTAAAGCTAAGGTCATGCCTCCCAGGTTTATAGGTACGGTGGTCATGACAGGGGTCTGGGAGCCCTGAATAGTCTGTAGCTGGATTGGGAATGACTGGGCTGGGCGTATCTGCAGAGGGACTGTCTGGTTGGCTGTACTGGTCAAGATGGTTGGCTGGCTGGTAGGCTGCAGAATAGTCTGGGTCTGGCCCGGACCTGGGGTGGGGATAATTTGAACTTGCTCTTGTAAAGATCCAATAGAGGCAGGCTGGGCTGTGCTGATGTGTATCTGCTGTCCATCCGCAGTCTGCAAGTGTGGGATGACTTGATACTGGACCCCAGTGCCAGCATTGGGCAGATTCTGAACCTGAATGATCTGGAACTGCTGCTGCTGCTGCTGCCCGGCTGCTACACTGTTGGTCCCAGTAACTGCTTTGACCTGACCAACAGAAAAAAAATTATTGAGGCTCTATGTACTTAAAATAGCTAAAAAATAGACTAATCATCTACCCCCTACCCATAATCCAAACTCTTTTAAGGCTATGATGTGATGGAATAATGCCGCTGTATAAGATATTTTTATGTGAAAATTTTAATTGAAAATGAATGAAAATGATTTCACCTTGCGTCCACCTGGAGAGCTGTCATTGACCAAGGTGGGGGCTAGTGTAACAGCAACAGGCTGGTTGCTGTTCTCCTTGGCCATAGTGGGAGCAGCTGCGATGATCTGCCACCCGTTGCCTGTGAACTGCGCTGGGACCAGTTCCAGCTGCTGGGGCACCAGCGTCTGACCCCCAGAGGCGTCCACCACTATTTGACCCTGGATCTGACCCGCCTGCAGCTGAATTTGACCCGCCTGGACTTGGGTCTGCTGGGTCCCCACCTGCGTCTGAGCACCCTCCGTTCCTCCCTGCCCTCCGATCTTACTGCAGGTGGCAGCTAGAAGAGCCAATGGAGAGGGCTGGGACGAATCCTAGATGAGAAAGAGTTATGCGTGTGGAGGTTAGAAATATACACTTTTAGAAAAGCATACACTAGGACAGTAATGAAGGCGGGCAATTTAACCTCAAATAATTCAAACTGAAACTGTTTGCATTTGAGGGGAAATAGTTCAAATGAACACACAGTGAGAGAGAGCTGTCAGTGGAAGTGGGCGGTGATACCGGAAGCGAGTGGGTGGGCGTGTGAGAACCACATTTGTCTTTTCTCAGAACAGTGGAAGAAAAATGCCGCCTTCTCTCCTCCCTTTGAAAGGAAGTAGGTCGCAGGCAAATATTGAATACTACACACTTTAGACTTTAGACATTAGACTTTAGACATTAGCCTGTGTGTTAATGGTGAAGGGGAAAATGGCTGTCACACAACCTATAAACAGAAGGGAAGGCTTGTTCTACAGTCCAGATGCCACATATCAACGTTGCTGCTCATTCAAATATGCAGAATATGGTGAACCTAATTCAAACAGACAGTCTCTAAATGCAGGGGCTGAAAGTGTGACAGCCGTATGAGCCTATACATGAGGCTGCACAGAAGCAGGAAGTGGAATTCACCAGAGGAACGCCCCCCAGAGGGAGGGAGGAGAGTACATTGGCCCACAGGCAGACAAAAGTCACATCATTGGCCCACAGACAGACAAAAGTCACATCATTGGCCCACAGGCAGACAAAAGTCACATCATTGGCCCACAGGCAGACAAAAGTCACATCATTGGCCCACAGACAAAAGTCACATCATTGGCCCACAGACAGACAAAAGTCCCATCATTTGCCCACAGACAAAAGTCACACCATTGGCCCACAGACAAAAGTCATATCATTGGCCCACAGACAATAGTCACATCATTGGCCCACAGACAAAAGTCATATCATTGGCCCACAGACAATAGTCACATCATTGGCCCACAGACAATAGTCACATCATTGGCCCACAGACAAAAGTCACATCATTGGCCCACAGGCAGACAAAAGTCACACCATTCGCCCACAGACAAAAGTCACATCATTGGCCCACAGACAAAAGTCACATCATTGGCCCACAGACAAAGGTCACACCATTGGCCCACAGACAAAAGTCACACCATTGGCCCACAGACAAAAGTCACATCATTGACCCACACACAGACAAGTCACATCATTGGCCCACAGACAAAAGTCACATCATTGGCCCACAGACAAAAGTCA
>JAVQKC010075862.1:0-17028 GCA_036025475.1 Philypnodon macrostomus | reverse complement strand
GCCACCTTTTGCTCTGATTACTGCTTTGCACACACTCTGCATTCTCTTGATGAGCTTCAAGAGGTAGTCACCTGAAATTGTCTTCCCTTCACAGGTGTGCCCTGTCAGGGTTAATAAGTGGGATTTCTTGCCTTTTCATGAAAATAAAGAAAACTCATTGAATGAATGAGGTGTGTCCAAACTGTTAAAAAGGGTTTTGCCCAAGGACACAACAAAAGTATGAAGTGTTTTACTAAGAATCTAACTGCCAACTTTTGATTAGTGAACAACCTACACTACTGGGGCCACTGCCACCCCTAAATGTTTGGCATTAGTTAAACTGTTTATGATATACTGTGCATTCACTGTATGATTTTTTCAATCATTTTGTAATCACACCAAGAATCTGTCTGTCTATACCAGTTTAATCCGGCTTGCATCAATCACAAAAACTTAAAAGCCTTGAACAAGTTCTGCTTGTCAAACACTGTTAAACTTCTTTTTGGTCTTGTGCCTTCACATTCATCCAGGAGTCATGGAGTCCTTTGATGCACTACATCTAGATATCATCTGAAGTGATGCAACATGTTTAATAGGAATTCATGAAAAGGCAGCCAGCAATTAAACTAACCTAAACCTTCGCCTCTGGGCATGTCTTCTGGCTTACTTGTAGGAAATATGTAAGCTCACAGACTATCTTCACTACATTTAAAATTAATACTGGCTGATTTGTAACCAACCCAAATCTTTTGAAGGGGGAAGGTCTCAGATTGAAAAGTGCACATTTGAGAAGAAAGTTATGTCAGTAAAGTGTGCACTTCAAGCTAGGCTGCAATTAATTAGGGGACAAGTCTGACAGATAGCATTTAACATAAATCACTTCCCCTTAAGTGTCTCAAATATCAAGTGTGTGATGAGAAAATGTTCAGTGCAGACATGTCAAGTTCATTTAGAAAACACTGCAGACAGACAGGCCCAAAGAGAAGCATGTTTTCTCATGTCTCAACGAAATGAACAGACTGAATTTAAAACTTGACAGTTTATACATGGTTCACTAAGAGCAGTGACAGCAGCAGAATGTACAAACACAAATGCAAACTTGACACATTCACTATAAATTAATATCTGTCATAAATGGTTTTTAAAAGTTTCACATATGCTTTTACATGTCCTTTTTGTGTCATTGGGTATGTCTGCGCATAATAGTCCCATAGCAACGTGCATACTTTAAAGTGATTGATTTCATGACTTACTACTGAGTCCAGTTCTGCTTGTAATGCAAGCGTGAGACATATTAGAAACAGTGGTAACAATTATGTAACAACATATTTTGACTGTAACTGCATATGTCTCATGTCACTAAGCTGTTTGTCATTGTGCTTTATTTTTGTTTCACACATTTACACTCACTGGCCACTTTATATGGTAATACTTCAAATGGTCTTCTGCAGACTTTTGATTATACTCCAGTCTTTCTAATATCTCAAAACACTCTGCCCATTCTCCTGACCTCTGGTATTAATAAGACATTTCTTCATTGATTTTGATCATTCTTAGAAATTGTTGTGCCTAATAATCTACAAAGAACATTTTTTTAATATTCAGAAAAGCACCACCAATTATCCAAAAATATACTTGGTTTAAACTTCCAGTAAGTAGTAATAATAATAATAAGTAGTAATAATAATAAGTAGTAATAATAATAATGCACTGTAACAATGTGGGTTAGTGTCTTGCCCAGGAACACAACAGCAATGTGCACTCGGATGAAGATTCGAACCACCGACCCTCTGGTTGAAGGACGAGCGCCTACCCCACTGCGCCACTGCCGCCCCTAAGTCATCTTCACAACTATGCATAAAGGCATTAAGGTGCTGTTATATGATTGGTTGATTGTCTATATGTGTTTACATGTGTGAACGGCTGTACCTAATAAAGTGGCCGGTGAATGTGTATCTTCATAAACCTTGCATCACTGAACTCATAGTTACCAATGTTATCCTGAAATATCATTCTGGGACATTTGCGCCATCTGATTTCACATGCCCCTTCTTCCCTTGTCTTTGATTTACAGCCCAAAGGTTCAAGTCGACCACTCTGAAGTGTTTACTCACCACAGGCATTAAACATAACTGTCAATTAGGAGTGGAAGTCGAGGCTCTTAATAGCCTTGTTCAAACTGCCATGCGGACTAGCATTAGCGTCTCGCAGTCTGTATGTGTAGGAACAACATGGGTGTGTGTGTCTGAGCTGCCCTTGATCATCTTGAGCAGCCAACATTTCACCTGACACCTTTACGAGAGGACAGGACCCCGGACTCATTTCCAAACCCCACACTGACTTTGATGTGCCTTATCGAACACACCTGTAGCTGATTTGTACATAGCTCCCGGTCGCCCGCCGATGATTACTGCTACGTATGTTTTAGTCTCAACTCTCTTTACAACAGTCGTAAAGATTTCGTTGGACCTTCTCAAGCTGTCAAAATTCCAGTTCAGTTACAGATTACCATTAAACTGCTCTTTCCCTTCCACCTCGTTCCTCTGGGGTCACGACATCGCCTGCCTCCTAAAGTGTGGCGCAATTTGAACGCAGTTACCGATCTCACAAATGACAAAAAATCAAACGGACAACGCAAATTCAGAAATCCAGCCAGAAGCCAGTGCTCTTGTGCCAGTCCCAAGCCAGGATAAGTGAAGATTGTTGTGTCAGGAAGGGTAAATCTATGCAAAATAAACACACAAATAAATGCATTCACAATAAATACGGCGCACAATGGAAAGGCTTAAAGAAAAGATGTCAAATCAGACAAATGAAAGCAACAAAAATGAATTATCCCACAGCCATATACTGTTGTCTGTTTATTATGAGGACCATTATCACATTAGCCTGCAGTACCTTGCCTCACTGTCTCTGTATGCATAATTGAGTAATTCCCACTTAGTATCACAGTGAATTATCTCTTTCTAAACACAACACGCCTCTTTAGGGATAATCAGCCGGAGCTGCGATCACTTCCTGTTGGAGAGGCTCACAGGTGTGCAGCAGAGATTAATGTCTGAAGCATTTTGGAGGAGAAAGGGTTGATGGGAAGATAAAGGCTACAAAAGAGCTCATGAATTATCTGCATATACGAGCTGCTTATTTGATCAACGATAAGACACAGATGAGTCCACTTGCTCTCCATTCAGCACTCACAGGAAGGCTATGAGCTCTGTGATAGCATCATTTGAGCTTCAATGACAACTAGTCCTTAGTGAAGATTAACACACGTGCATTAGGAAGCTATACAGTAGCCTATATCATACAGTTATAGTTATAGAAATTGTTTGACTAGAAAATGTATAAAGCTATTAATAATGCATCTACATTAAGTGCAGACTTTATAGACACTTAAAGCACTTTACAACTGAGAGCATATTTTGACCTGCCATACACAAGTGGTTAGCATAGCCAAAGTTGCCCTGGGGCACACTTATGAAGATGTGGCATCTATACCACCCCCGAAAACCATCCAAACACAGTACCACAATCACGCTCTTTATTTATTGTATATACATTTATATTACTTTTTTCTCACTCTTGGTCTTTTATAAAGTCTATATAAAACCTATAGACGTATAGATGTTCCTCAAAAGGCACTGAAATTCTACTGCACAGTTGAGACTAATTGTGGCATAAACTCGCAATGGCTTCTCATAACACGCTGCCCAGCTTGGGGTCTGCACGGGCCCCCATTCTCACCTGCCGCTGCTCTCAATCAAACCCAGAGGTGGTTCTTTTTAAGTGTTCAAAGGCAACCAGCATCTGAAACAATAACTATTTTTATTGAGAACAAATGTTGACGAAGCAGCGGCCCATGAGAGAGAGAGAGAGACACCGAGAGACAGAGAGAGAGAGAGACAGAGAGACACAGAGAGAGAGAGAGAGAGAGAGAGAGAGAGAGAGAAAAGAGGTGAAGAGTGGCAGAATACCCGTGCGTTTTGGAAAGTGCCTCTGGTGCTATTTGACAACAGTGCCGAGTCCCTGGGGGAGCCCACCTGAAAATAAAGCATGCGTTTCAATAAATCAACTCGTAATGAAAGCGTTTGGACAGGAGACGAAGAAGAAGAGGAAGCAGGCCAGGGGCTATGTCGTCCATGGCTTCTACAGACGGGTTTATATGGTAAATAAAGAAAAAAATATCTAATAGATTGAGGCAATGGCGATCAAAACAGAAAAGCCATCCATTTTAAAGATTTACAAAAGCCCTGACGTCACCGCCACATGGAACTGGAGCAGATTATTTTACACCCTAAAAACCGCGCCAGTAAAGTGAGGTTTGGTGGGTTATACTGTACCACTGTATCCCCGATGGCATCAGCCAAATATTAGTTCCTTCCAGGAGTGAGAGGAAGAGCAGGGGGGCTGAGAAGAAAAAGCGAGGTGAGGTGAAAGGAAGTCCTGGGAGATTTGGTTCAAGCTCAGATTCAGTTGGAAAATGAAGGATTAGGTTTTACTCTGGCTTGAAGCGATAGATGACATTCGGCCATCTGGATATAATAATAATAATAATAATAATAATAATAATAATAATAATAATAATAATAATAATAATAATAATAATAATAATAATAAATAAATCATTTCTGTGTGTATAATAATGTGTGAATGGCTTAATTACCTGTGCGTAAAAACCGTCATGATGAAAAACAGAGGAAAGCCTGTCCGATTAGGGCCCATCACACAGCCCATTGGAGCTGGCAGATGCTTAGATAGACTTTTATGGATTGTTCAATGGCGTGCCATAATGAAGCAGGCAGGGCTCTGACCCATAGAGAAGCGGCCTGAGAGGCTCCAGGGACGGCCCCGCTGGGAGCCCATAATGCCCTGCGCGTCCCACGGTTGTATTAATCACAATGAAAAATAAATGCGGGTTAGTGGAGAGGGTTGCTAAAAGGCCTAGGAAAAAAAATGAAATAAGTACGTCGTTTATCCCAATCAAGGTCATGATAATGAACCCTATAAAAGGAAAATGACGCTCCATTTGCCCGGAATGGATGGTGCGATCTGTGAAAAGTCGCGCTGGTTATGAAAAGTGCCTTTGCCATCTGTGTTTGACAGGCTGAAATCTAAATAAAACCCCCTTGATATAAAACGTGCATAAAGAAATGGTCAGGCTGTGCAAAATAGTTGGAAACAGTTTAATTTTCTCCTTTGTATAATGTATGTCATAACCCCAGTGCGTGTGCCAACTGACGTTTTTATATTTACATTCAAAGATATAAATTAGTAAAAGTCCTGATAACAACAAGATTGTGAAGCTTTTTCATTTTCCAAAGGCTTCTCAAATAAAAAACGTCCATAATATATATGTATATGTATTTACAAAACAGACGCAGTCCTTTTCCATTTTTGCAATACAACTTGCATAAATTATAGGCATCATATCGCCATGATCATTTATAAAAATAAATATCAAATAGGCTTTTCCACTTTGAAGTCCTCGAGTTCACTTCAGTCCAGTCCTTCGTGTGTTTTCATCCAAAACAAGCTTTACAAAATCCAGAAAAGGGCCAAATGAGGTTTTTGCACGCGTTTAAATAGGTAAAATATCATGTCGTGGCAAAAAGACAAACTAAATGAACCTGAGTAATAACATATAAGTCACATATAATGGGAGGAATATCACGCGAGCAGACGAATTCATGGGGGGTGAACACGTGCGTTTCCAGTAGAATCGTTAGAATCGTCTGTGGCCTGTCTAAGTGGAGCTAAACTTTAGGTAGCAGCTTGCATGTGTAACTGGTGGCACTGGATACGAGTTGGTGTGGTAAAGGTTAAGAGAGCGTAAAACAATAGGTTAAAAGGTGATGTCTCTTCCACGCATTTATTGTCAAAGCAATCGTGACACCTGTAGCGATTGGAAGCCCCATGTGGTCGAGCTCCCTTTACAAAAACGAAAAAAAAAAAAGTCTAAAACAACTCTATTCTCTAAGTGCTTGACAAAAATCCCTTTTGCCTCTAGTGCCGACACGGTGCGTAAAACTGGTTTGCGCGCAGTTTGGATACACAGCGCCTTGTGTTCGACGCGCCAGTACATGGAGAGCAAACCGTCAGATTTGTTTACTTATGGCTGACCCCATGTAATTCTAATTATCCTACAGTATAAGATAAGGTCTGACTCGGGAGGCAGAGGGCCGGCCCCCTTCACGCACACACATCAAGAGAATATTAAATATAGAATTCCTGCTCATAGCTATGGCAACTATTCCCTGCTCACTGGGTTCACCGGCAGCCGGATGTGCACGCGGAAATGCATGTGTAAGCTGATTTGGAGCCCTGACCTACCCTAGACGGTATGTTTTCTGTTGTTCAGTAAATGCATGAGTTGTGAGTCAGTTAGTGCATACTGTTGACGAAGAGAATAAGCTACATATCCATAAAACTGTATTCATTTCAAGGGAAGTAAATGTGTAATGAGTGTGACTTAATAAGGCAAATTTACGCAAAAAATCTGGAAACTGATGTGAAACGCAGTTCCAAAGTGACATTAGCAGCGGTAAAGCCAACACTGATACACTCTTACAATACACACTTTTACTTTCCTTGATTTTAAATACAATCTCAAGATTTAATCACCACGTGGTGCCTACACGCGCTGTCTTACGTACCTTTCTTTGCCTCTAAATTTGCTGGTCTGAAATGATGCTCAACCACAATGTTATTAGTTTTAATGACGGGGGACTCAGGCCTCAGTTTGGCCTCTAAATGCTGATTATGATGATGTTGCGAAGAGCTAAGACCATCGTTCGCACCAGAGGAAGAGGACGAGGCGGCGGCTGCAGCAGCTGCGGCGGCTGCTGCCAGACTCACTCCGGAGGAGTTAGTGTAGCGCAGGATCCCTTGGCCCTGCAACGGACTGAAGTTGCCATAGTTTGTATAATTGCTATAAAAGGGAGATGTGTAATAAATAGGCCTTCCGATGATGGAGGGGGGTGGGTAGAGGGAGGGTGGGCTGGTGGCGCTGGTGGGGGCCGTGAGGAGGCCACCGCTGGAGGAGGGGCAGTTTGCCTGCTGCTGAGGAAGGGGATGTTTTTGGTCCGAGGTAGCTATCTCCGCGAGTGACCACAGCTTAGGCTTCACCGTGGGGTTCTGAGACGGTGCTCTGCTTTCCAGTCCCTTGTTACCTGCCATGAGGCTTCGCGCCAAGTCCTCGCGCTGCAGGTGGTGAAGGTGATGGAGATGGTGGTGCTGGTTAAGATTAAGAATGGGGGCTTCGACTCCGGTAAGGGGTGACGACGTGATGGGCTTTGGAGAAATATGGCCCCTCGCGTCCACGTGACGTTCCACCGCGTCGTCTCCGTCCTCGTCTGTGCGCTCCGAGGGACGCAGCTCCCCGGTGCGACAGTTCACTTTCTCCACATCAGACTCTGCCGAGCACGAGTGGTCTGTCAGAGTATCCACGTGTAAGCTAATACCTAGGCAACAAAAAAAGAAACGGATACATGAAAATTATATAGCAATAAATAAATAACTATATAAATATGTGCGTAAACGTCGTTGCGTCCAGTCACCATTATAATTTATTGGTTGTTAATAATTTGTAGCCTGCATATGAATTATTTATAGGCCTCTGGCGGCAAAAGGATAAGTATAATAACAGCGTTTAAATTAGCCTCGAACATCACACACGGATTAGTCATTAATCCAATAATCGCCCACATTTTACGATGTGACATGGCAAAATATCGCGTATCCATAATTATAATTAGTGTTTCAAATCGTCCACTTTCTACTAAGATATAAAATAATCTACGGCATTAGAACTGAGCAGTAAATAAGAAGCACACGCGCCCCTCCTTCCTCCGCTCACATCCTGCCCACAATTGTTAAACGGATCATTGGTTTGGGTACCCCACCTTCATCCTCGGCTGAAGCCTCGCTGTTATCCAGCGTTTTGTCGGATCTCTCCACTTCCTTCCTCTCCCCGTCGCCGTCCTCTTCGTCCTCGTCTTCGCTCTTGTTCCTGGGTGCCCACGTCATCTTGTTCTCCTTCTTGAGTCTCCTCCTGGCGTTGGCGAACCACGTGGACACCTGGGTCAGGGTCATCTTGGTGATGATGGCCAACATGATCTTCTCTCCTTTAGTGGGATATGGGTTCTTCCTGTGCTCCTGAAGCCAGGCTTTCAGGGTGGCCGTGGCATCCCTCGTGGCGTTCTTGCGGTAAGCCGGGTCGTTGAGCTGGTACGGATATCCGGGACTGCCGTACGGGTGGTAGCTGAGCGCCCCGGCCATGCCCGTGGTGTGAGGGTCATAGGGAGAACTCTAAACAAAAATGCAATAATTATAAGACTCTTAAATAAAAATACATACACATGTATATTATTTATATTATACAGTGTAATTTACATATCTCATATATAGACCTAATAAACACAATGGAAAGTGGCTCTATGTAGCCTGATTAAATTATCATATTTGAGTGAAACTGATAGAATAATACTTTCACTGTTATTTAGCCTGATTTATCAAGCTTCGTCACAAAGTTATATAAAACATAAACACAATATGTGCCTATGTAAGCAGGCCACATATGATCATATAATAATTGATAACTAATGGTTAAGATCGTTATCGGATTACTTAGCAAATAACGATGCAAAATGGGATGATTTCAATTGATTTAACCCATAATTACTTAGGACTACTTCATTCTCAGGTTTACGTCATTATGTAAACACATCTTCCTCGATCAGCGTCAAGTCCCATTCACTTCATGTGCACCTTTCACTAACGCGTCTTACAACTTTAACACAAGTTTAATAAAGACTTCTACACGGCTACAACTTCCGCGTGAAGCAATTAGCTGAACCTTAAAATATCAAAATGTATCAAAGACTCGAGATATAAAGGCCTGGGATAAACGTTCCAATGCGACTTACGACATAAATATTGTAAAACAAGTATTGCCTGGCAAATATAGCAACTGACTTGACTTTTTGCATCAGAAGAATGGAGGTTATTTTACCACATACGACGGGAATCCAGCTGTCGGGTCCGTAGAGTATGAGAGCGGACTGGAGAAGCCCGCGCCTGGCGAAGCGGAGAACGCAGCCGATCCAGGGTACGGGCTGAAAGCCGAGCCGGACGACGACCTGGCCAAGTCTTCATTCCGCGGTGCAGGCAAAGCCGAGGGCCCGTAAGTCGGACAGGAATAGAGCGCCAGGGAGCCCGGGGGCTGGTACAGATAAGCCTGAGGATAGGACATTGATGGTATACAACAGACCGCCGAATCCCCCAAAAACAACGAAGGAAGAGCGCGGAGAAAAGCCAAAGAAATAATCAAGTCAGTAACGAGCAGCGCAAACAGCCATCAAACAATGAAAAATAAAAAGTCCTCCCTCCGCTGCCCCTTGACTAAAAAGCCCTTGAAAGGTGTGTTAAAGTGCCCACATAGAGGCAATGTGGCATGCGTCTTGATCCCCTAGCGTCCGATGTTTTTAGTACGCAGCGCTGTGAAGTGAGGAGTTAGGAGGGAAAGAGCCAGTGGAGTTTCAGACGCACGGAGCGCAGGGGAAACTGGAGCTGTCACTCCGGCTCATCTGAATATCACATCCCCGCCCCCTTTTGCTGCCTCATAGACAGAACTTCACGCACACAAGCAGCCAGCCACTCCACATGACAAAAAATACAGTACCTGGAAACACGAGCGTCTTCCTTTTAATATGGTCAAAAATAATCTTACCCAAACCCAAACAAAAACCTCACATTTAATATTATTATAGCATACATATTTTGTTGGGACAATTGAATCGATCAGTCTCCTTTCTCTGTCGAGTTGTGTGAATGGTGCAAAAACATTGAACTGCCCCTGTTTTATGTAGGCTATACAAATGTGGCTGTACATGGACCTGTACGTGGTCTCAGGCGGCGGGAGGGGGTAAACTGTGTGGAGAAAGTAAGAGTACATAATGGCCAGGGCTCGACTTACATGTACTTATTTCGCCAATACAGCTTTCAAACGAGGACACATCCATGCGCACACAGGGGCAGTGCGCGCTCCGGCCTGCGGGAGGCGTAGCCTACATGGATTTCCGCTATTTAGGATCTCAAATAACTTTTTCTCATCTTCCATGTAGTTAAAAGTAATGGGCCTACTTAATGCGTGTGTTGCGGTCGAAAACAGGTCTGAAACACCATTGCAAGCTTGTACCCGGCGAGGCCAAGGTTTTGATTGGCTTTTCGTTTGGAACTGCATGCTGACCGGGCCTCAGTCGTGTCCTTGTCCTCGGTGACTGCTGCGACATTATGACCTCTGTCGGACGCAAGAGTTACAGCAGAGCCCGATGAAAACGGCCAGAGCGCGGTAGACAGCCAATGTGTCGGCCATTGGAAAGAGTGGCCCAAACAGGGCGCCTCATTAGTATGACTACGACTCAATGTATGCATCCATCAGGTGCTTGTTCTCTCACCGCGGTGTGGTCTGGCTCTCTTGTAAACAGCAATACTAAAGAGTTGCAGCTTGTTAACGGCCCACACTAATTTAGTTCATAATAAATCCATATAGCCTATTACAACGCGCAGGAAGGATAGCCATAGCTAATCCTCATTCAATGTCGTTTTGGTAATTAATATACACTGCATCCCATGGTGCTCTGTATTCATATCCCGCTTTAATGACTGTTGTTAGGGGGGCAATATTTCACTTAAGGCTACTTTGACATGACAGTATTACAACTATTAAAGGCTATTGCTCTAGGACAATATTCGCAAGAAGCCTACAAGGACGCACGTCAGACAAACATATGGGCCATACATTCAATTGTAGACTGAAAATATAAATAGCTAAATATATAGGCAAATTTTGAACTAGGTTAGTTTTTATTGTTATTATACAATAGGATATATAGGCGCCATACCTTTACGCACGTTTATTTGGGGGGAAAAATAAAATAAAATCACTGAATATTTGAAAACAGACCTTTATCACGTGTTACACTATGCAAAGTAACCTATCCAACCATAAATGTAAATTGCAAAAAATAAAAAATAAAAGAGAGAGAGAGAGAGAGAGAGAGAGAGAGAGAGAGAGAGAGAGAGAGAGAGAGAGATTTGATATATACCTGAGTGACTGGACATACATTGCGGCCCACACCAGGGGGCACTGTCTCCTCTGTACAAGCGACACAGACTGGACAAGTGTCTGCAGAATTCAGTATTAGTAGCAGACTATATTTGAGGGTTTTATCCTGGTTTGGACTATTTTTGCCTCTGTCTAAATAAAATATAGGACCTGACAGTTAATGCATAAAACCCACTAAACCAGGCACAAACCTCAACCAAAACACATGGAATATACCATTTTATACCCAGATAAAAAGTGTTTACTCTAGTGTTTGACCAGTGTGTGTGTGTGTGTGTGTGTGTGCGTGTGTGTGTGTGTGTGCAAATTGATTCTAACATATCAGTGGTTATTCCTTTTCATATGTTATACAATGTGTTGGTGCTTAATGTTAAAAAGAGTAGCCTAGGATTTTGACCCAGTATTCACTTCCATTGTTAAATAAAAATCTATATATTGAATGTAGTTTTTAGCCCACATTATGCATTTTTTTATATTTATTTAATGTGGCATTTAAATGTAATCTCAATGAAACCACCAAATTCACACTGATTGTATATGGGCTTTTTAGAAGGCATGGATCCTGGATGAATTGTTATTTTGTGATATTTTACTGTGTTATACAGAGCAGGCCATAGTTTTGAAGGCATTTTTTTCCCTATATTATAATGTTCAAGTGTTAGTTAATGCAGGTGGCGAATATAAATAAAGAAGTATTACATTATGAACGTACCAAGATCAACTTAGACAGTAAACGATCTCAATAGCAATTTGCCAGTTTAATGTATGTGATGTAAAAATGGAATGAGGTGATGATACTGAGGAGAGGGGGTAAGTAGGGTCACATGGGCTTGGGTGGCTGACTGGCGACAGGCCGTCATCTTTCTCCCGCATGGCATCTGCCCATTGCTGCCAACCTTCTTCTAATCAGCAGCCATCCATGTGCTTGGCATTGGAGGGGGTTCTGAATCGGCCCCTCGCCCCAAGTTAAAAACCCTAAGCCCTATCACTTTGTAAACAGGTACCTTTAGGGCAACTGAAGCGGAGGACGCCTCTGATGTGCTGAAGAGGAGAACATTGGTTGCCCTGGATCCATTTCGCTGCTAGGATGGTTGCTGCTGTAGTTCTTGTAGTTGAAATCACAATGCCACATTTTCTTTAAGTTTGATTTGTCCAACATTCTGCAAACGGACATGGATATTGGAAACAGTTCTTGGCTTCTGTTCTTGTTCTTTTTCAGTTAAAAAAGGATGCTCCCAGTGCATCATCATTATCCTGCCAGCATGTTTTACATACATTTTATACTGTAGGGATGAAGTGGTCAAGGGAAAACAGCAAGAACAAAACTGAAACTATTACCCCACTTTTCTAGGATCATCCAGAATAGCAGATTTTGTGGAGGAGAAAAAAAATACACAAATTATCAAAATTATGAAGCATGGATTTCAAACACATAGAGACCCAGACAGGCTGATTGACGAACCAAACGAGTGTCTGAAAATCAAAGAGAGAATATAAAAGGAGACACAAAGGGGAAACAATTTGAGAGAGCCCCAACCTCTCCGGTGGCTCTCCAGCCAAGGGTCGGACAGATAGGGTTGCCTAGAAAGAGTCTGCTGACAGCCAGTGTCACTGGGCTTTGTAATCATTGTGCTGGACCTGATAGGGTTACTAGTGGCTAATCCAGGCTGACCTTGGTTAGGTGCCCTGAATGAGGATGGCTTTGTACAGTTGGGACAAGCTACCAGTATGACGATGATGCTGACATATAATGTCTGTGTGGGGACTTGCCACCACAGCTCTTTTGTTGTGCTATCAAGTTGCGACTCTCAGCCACACACACAAAATGTTTTTTTCTCTCTCTCTTCAGTAGACGGAAGAAAGCTAGCATATAAATCACCTCTGTGGAGAAGAACAGGTTGTATCGCCAGGTTCAAGAGGTCAGTGAAGCTGTTAGTGTTAGAATGCCTTCAAAACAATTCCTAAAGTGATGAAATTTTGTGTTGTGGCCTCCTATTGGGTGCCTCCACCATATATTGCCTGTGTGCATGAGGGAATGCCAGGACAGAAAAAAAGAAAATTCAGAAATGTATAAAAAATAAAAAATAATGTTATTCCTGTTGTGTGTAAAGTACTTATTGTTTTCAGTTGTTTTAGTAAATATGTCTACATTTGTAATAACATTACAGGTGTATTTTCAATATAAAATGTATACTACATTTAATTTGATTGAAATACACAGATTTAGTAAATATATAATATGTAAAATAAAATATCTAAATGAAGTTCACCAAAAATACTTTTACATCTATAATTATAATAGAACGTAGGAAATTCACTTAGATTCATTAGTTTTACATGCTCACAATATATAAACACACACACACGCACACGCACACACATGCACACGCACACGCACACACACACACACACACACAGAGGCTCCACCGGTGTGAAGGCAATAGAGAGAAGGCATCTTGCCTTTGTTGCTGCCAGGGAGAACTGTAAACGGGAATGGGATTCCCATCCCCTGGAGCCTCCTCTAATCCACAACAGGCCCACTGCTGGATTACTGGGGACATCAGCTGACATGCCAGCCAGTGCACAGATAAGCATGTGCATACACACACCAGTGAGGTACACAAATGTAAACTGTCTTCCACACATGCTAATGTCTGCCTATATGTACACACTGTATGCCAGCTATGCAGTATGTTCACACACAAGCACATCAATGAAATGGCATAACTGGAGGAAGCACCAAATGCATTCACATATTACTCATTTGTCCTCAAATCTGCAAATCACACATAATCAAGAACTGAAAAATCTCACAGACTTAATGCTTTGGCAGGACATAGAGGATGTAATATTTCTGTATGGCTGTCCTTTATTGTCCCTGCTGCAGGAATATATATCAGCTATGTTACACTTCCACGAGTTTAATGAATTTAGATTTTCTATAATGCCCTTAAAAATATTTTGGTTTGGTTTTATTGTTTTGAAAGTCATATTAAAGATTTTCCACAAATTAACTCCTGGCAGTTAGCAGAAAAATATAAATTAGCAAAAGACATTGGATAACACTATCCTTGCCTCGACAGACCAATCAAATAAACAGCAGCACAGTTCAAATGCACTCAGGTAAATTTCAGCTCGTGATTAGGTCAAGCGTGCGGGTTGTATTTGTGGTAAACAGTGTTCCGCTCTGGGGGCTAAATGTTTGTGTCAGTAAAGAATAATTACACTCTTCCACGTTGTATCTATGGTGTTAATCTCTGTCGGCAGCAGCCACTTTATTCTCTAGTTTGTTTAATAGCTCACTAGGAGCTTTATTGTTTCAACGAGCTCAATAGCAAACCTGTAAATTCTCTGTTGAACATTTGGCCCTGTGGCGCTGCGGTTCAACAGTGCTGAATGTTGAAATAAAGCAAGCAGCCATTGATCTGCAATCAAATATCCAAGACAGGAGGTTATTTACATGTACAGGGGGAGCGGCTAGAGCTGTACAAGACAGATATGTAGTTTAACTCATTTAGCACAGGGTCATTGGCACTATTGACTGGCCAGGTATATGTAGCCTGTGAAGTAATCAGAAGCAGGGCCGCACACAGAACTTTAGAAATACTGAAGTCCAAAGAGGTTTTCTTCTCCTGAGGACCTGAAGATGAGGAAGAAAAAAATCAATCTACCTCAAAGTGCCTAACCAATATAAACTGCTGTAACCTGTATGTTCAGTTTAGACTTGGTTTAGTTCAGAAGTTAGACTTTATTTAAACCTGGCTTAGTCCTGGGTTAGACTTTAATCCTGTTTTAGTCTTAATTTAGTTTAGTTAACTCAAGATCAAATATTAGCTCTTGTCTGAGAAGTCATCCTCATTACATTATTATAACAAAAAATATTAAGGTCCGGACTGCAGCCTCAGTGCTGCACATGACCAGGGCAGGAGTATTGTTTTTTTTCTATATATATATATATATAGAAAAAAATACGTGTCTTCTTTGTGACACTGTGAGAAGGTCAGTTGAGTTCTCCAGTCTGTTACAGTCTGTTATCAGTGTGGCTTTTTGATGTAGAGGAGGAGTTAATGCAGTAGTCTGAAAAGATTGGGGAAATCAAGGGATTAAGTCGTGATGCTTCCCAGGTAATTACCCTAACGTACACTGTATGTGAATAGATTTACATAACATACTTGAATCTCTCAGCTGCACACGGGGAACTTGAACAGTACTTTCCAAGAGTATTGGAATTTTGGATTCCTCATGTTTTTAAATTAATGAAACTGTAGGCTATTTACCACATAGTCCTATTGGGGCTATAGGCTGGAGTGTATACCAGCAACATTGAGCTTGAGGCGGGGTACTCCCTGGGTCAGTCAGTTAGGACTGATTTTTACAGTCAGAAATTTGGCAGACATAGACATAAACAATTCTATCTCATGTCATTAACATTGAGAACTTTAGATTTGATCATTTATCCATGCACGCCTGTTTTTGTTAAAGATATTGTAAGTCACTAATGTTTAACTTTTTACATCTTTTCAAAAACAGAGATCCTCAAGAACACATTTTGACAGACTGCCATCCAGCCGGTCATTTTCCAATCACAGGACAATTATGTGATTCGCCTGGAGTTACACGCAATAAAAGAAATGTCTCTCTTTTTCATTACATTTCCCACTCGTGAACAATGGAAGGTCTACCTCGGAGCCATTTATTCTGCTCTGATGTATGATTAGCACAGGGCAAATCAATAGCATGTTGGATGATCTTAACGGAAAAGTACTGTGATTTCCTTCTGTCACCGAGCCAAGCGCTGATATTTGTCTGTCAGCAGTGACATGCTATCTCTGGCAGGGGCACTGAGGCCAAAACACATGTATCGATCCTGTCAGCATTGATGGCTCTAATGGTATGGAGGATGAGGACAGCTGGCTGCCACTGGAAATGTAAGGTGCTGTACAGAGTGGCCTCCTGAACCCATATAACAGACTTCATGTTTATTAGCTTTTATTGCAAGAGCTCAGAGTAAACTAGGATAAAAACATAAATGACAATATGTGGCCGACACATTTCTATGAGTGGAGTCTGAATGTCCTCCCTGTGTTATTGTGGGTTCTCTGACTTCACCCCACCTACTGTGTGTGTTACTGCAGTAAACTTATTTTACAGTATTACACTAATGTCAAATATAATATCAACACTGGCAGTAGTGATATCAATACTGGCAGGAGTGATATCAATACTGGCAGGAGTGATCTGGTAATTGACTTATAATGATATAGATATAGTGTCCTTATAGTACACTCAGACCATTGCAGTAGATACTGTTAATATCATGGCTCTGTTGCAGTGCAGAAGAGTTCATATATGTTCTGGACTCAAAAAGTCCAAACGTATGCAAATGGCCTGGCTTAAACAAAATAATGTCACGCCCATACATGCACATTTAATACCATTGATATGTTAAGCACATATGTCTGAGTACTGCATTAGTGTGTGCATGCATTTGTGTGATCACTGCCCCTGGCCAAGAGTCTTCAGATCTTTTCTTGTTTATGTATTTCCCCTGTCTGGACTGAGGCCCTGACAACATGCTGGGGGCAAAACAGAGACAGAAGGGGAGCAGTAGTATTTTATTCATTAAACTTCACTATCTATTAGTCCGAGTAAATTCAGACAAAATGTAGCAGTTATTTCTTCTCACAAATGACATAGACAGGTTGTGATATGTCAAAGGAAACTTAGATGTTCACACAAACTGAACAAACCCTTAAGTTGGCACAAGTGATATCCTGAGGATGTGTTATTTATTTATGATGATAATAATAATAATAATAATAATAATAATAATGCATTAGTTTTATACAGCGCTTTTCTCAAGACTCAAAGACGCTTTACATTACATTATTCATTCACTCCACAGTCACACCCGGTGGTGGTAA
>JAVQKC010075855.1:0-16753 GCA_036025475.1 Philypnodon macrostomus | reverse complement strand
ACATAAGTAGCTTACCATCATCAGGTGTGACTGGAGTGAATGAATAATTCAAAATATGTAAAGCGTCTTTGAGTAGTTGTGAAAAGCGCTATATAAAATTGATGAATTATTATTATTATTCTCCATCATAGACATAATAAAGAGTAGATCCCACATCCACAGCTACTGCCGATTGGCCCTGATGAGCCGTGGGCCGCTCTCTTGGACAGGTCTCCCACTCCGCTCAGTGTAAGCTGTTTGGCAGGCGCAATAAAGTGTCAGCACGTTTAATCAATCATAACTCACTGAATACTAAACTACTAACGTTATCCATGTAGCTATGATACAGGACACATGGATTGGTGTAATAGAAGAACAGTAAAAAGTGAAAAATACCTATCATACATCACATATATATCCGAATATTCTATATTCTGATATATATGTGATGTATGATAGGTATTTTTCAAACACACACACACACTTCCAGACGCATGTGTGTAGTGATAGTGGCAGTAAAGTACTACTCAGCTAATTTAATTTATGGTTAATATATATGATACACATTATATATCTATGTATAATATAGGCCTATATAACTGTATAACATACAACACAATAGAAATAAAAATATATAAATTATATGGAGTATCAATATAATTCATATATAAAGAGTATCATTATGATTCACATATAGTATCAATATAATTCCTATATAGAGTATCAATATATTTTATGTGTATAAAGTATCAATATTATTCATATATATTGACCCTCCAGAATTGAGGTGACTACATACAATGTAATTCACTAATGTTTCCTAACCAGGCTCTGACATTACCTACATGTAGCAGAGTGATTGTCATTTGCCAAAACCATCTCGATTTTTCATATTTTGTGATATTTTATGGCTAATGCTAATTTCTCCATTGAAAATGTATTTGTGGTCTTGCCAGATGCCTCCATCCATCCGGAATTTAGGATGTTCTCATGGTTCTGTTTACAAACTTTTAAAGGGTCAATAGAGAGTATCAATAGATTCAAATAATCATATATATTTGAACAAGAATACGCTCCACAGTGCTCAAGCATCTTGTATCTTCTGCTGCTTCTGCAGTGTAGGTCCAAGATGGCGGCCACATTATAACTATAATAAGTTGTGCAGGCCTATTTACTAGTTTTCCAGTTTCTTTTATTAATATAATTAATTACCTGTAAATGCACAGATCTTGCAGCTGGTTGAATTGACAGTCAGTGTGAGTTTTTATTGTTTTGTGTGTGTGTCAGATGCGTCGTCTGATCACCAGAGGAGAGTGGCAGTCAGACGCTCAGGAGACCATGAAGACCGGCTCCTCCACCAACAACAACGATGAGGAGAAGTCCAGACAACTGGAGCGAGAGAACAAGGAGCTGCAGAAGATCATACAAGAGGTCTGCAGCTAACATTCATGTACAGTTATGGTCCTTTATGTTGTATGGCCCTAGTCGACTCATCTCGACTCTGCTCTCTTTTTAACATTTCCACTAGGCAACCATTACCTGAACCACATACTTTTTAGTATCTTCTCGGCCGTGGATCCAAGTGAGCCGAGCCGATACTAAAATGTGACGTCAACACGTGGCGTGATCAACAGTATTTGGCCTAGTTGCAGCATTTTCTGTGTCTACTTTCGAGTGATAAAAAGCCACAAAGCCATTGCCTCACGCTCAGCTCCCACTTCTCTATTGTGTTTGTTTATGTGGCGTGAATAGGACGTCACAGCACCACCGTGCGGATGTCCCCGGCAACAATAAAGTGGTACTAAAAAGTAATGGAAAACAACCAAAACCGAGTAAAACCAAGCAAAGTTAAGTAGAGTAGAGTCGAGTAGAGCTCATGTGACGTTAGTTTAGCTTGTACAGTTCAACCAGCCATTTTACATTTATTAAAAAAACACCATAACAGTGTGACACAACATGGGACCTTCCAAAAGGGAAGTTCATGATACAATGGAATTTTGGTACGACTTTCAGTGCTGTGAAAAGATAAATGTTGCATCATTTAGTTAACAGGAAGTCAGCCATATTGGATAATGTGACCTGATATTACTCACTCAAGTCAGTTTACTTTAATTAAACATCTTTGGGGTCGATGTGATGGCTAAAGGAGTTGTTATGGGGTGAATAAAGCTTCTTTTACTTCCCCGTCTTCTGAAACCGCCTAGCAAGAATTAGTGCATAATATCACAGCTCTTACCAATAAAAACACATTTTTTATTTTGATTGTTGATTTTTTTTCTCTTTCTTCCGTCCACAGAAAGAGGAGCGTGTGTCCGAGCTAAGGAACCAACTGTCAGAACGCCAAGCCCTGCGCTCCCGAAGACGAGCATCCACCATCACCAATCAGAACCACAGCACCCCTCCGCCTCATCCAATCAGTGACCCCCGTTCACTGGCCCCGCCCCCAGGATACCCTGCCCCCACGGACCCGGTCCCGCCCACGTTCTCCAACTCTAACCTGTACCAGCCCGACAGCAAGATCAGCCGCAACAACTGCCACACCAGCCGGCTGCAGATGCTCTACAAGTGACGGGGCATGGGACCAAAAAGGACTGGATAATGTGAGAAGTTTGAGGAACTCTGTGGAACGCTAATGTCAGAAGATACATCGAGTTGTCATCGATACATACTGTAGGTGAGGGTCAATTTAACATGAGGATTTTGAAACGGGGGATCAGAGGAGAATAGAGTTATATGTGTAATCAGTAGCCACTAGTAAAATTGGTGAGATCCTGATAAAGCAGTCGTTGGCTTGGGCTGGCATAGTTAAGTGGGTGTGGACTTCAGGGGGAGAGAGGGCCTTAAAAGAACCTTATATATGCTAACCAAAGGACTGATTAAGGTGTGCAAAATCAATACCAATGGCATGCTAACTAAGAAACTAAGGCTATAATAAATAACTTGAAGGCACATTAAATTTGAAATTCTTCCTGATATTCCCAGTTCAAAACATTCAACATCTGAGTAAGACTTCATTTTTAGCATCTACTAAATCATTTATTCCCTCGCAACAGCCCTTTTCCACAAAAACAAACTTATTCATGGGCTCCAAACTAAAGGCGTCCTTTCTATGTAAAAATGACTTTTTCAAAATTCTTATGATAAATTGACCAATGAATGAAGCAAGAAAGAGAGACGATTTCATGACTAAGCATTTATCTAAATATACTGTAAACTGTAGCCTCAAACTTTGACGAACAGGGCAGACTTTGTGATCAATGATCTTGTGACAAAGTGAGTGGTTGTGTCCATAAACTAGCTTTGTCATTTTTGCTCCTCTTGTTCCGTGTTCAATGGTGGTTTTTCTATTGGTCTCTGTTCAAAGAGATCTCATTGTACAGACTGGAGTTGTGCCTAATAATATGAGCCTTGGAAAAAATAACAATTAAGAGACATTATTACACAAGTGAAAATAGGTTATGCTGCATCTGGGCCTACATTTTGATATATTCAGTGGATAGTGAGCAGATATACAGCTTGTTCATGGAGCTCATTTTTTCACTTTTGACATTTCTCTGCTGCTGAGACAAGAGAATAAATCAATAGAGAGTTGGACTCCCAACGCCTCACAGTGTTTCAGAGTATTGAGTTACTGGGGTTAGAAAAGAAAATACAACTGAAAGGCAGTGGTCCACATTTGGTTGTTTTTTATGTGAAAGGCAGTGTTACCAATGTAGTTTGCAGGGTCAGCCATGTGTAAGGCATCACTTTCCATTTCTCTTTAAAACATTTTATTAACTATTTTTTATTTTTTGTGTCACTTTGATACGGTTTAGAGCATATAAACCTTAGCCTGCATATAGGTCCTGGTACCAAAATAGTTTCCCGCTCTGGTTCAAAAGTTCAACATTTTTCAGAAAAGTTTTTCAAATTTTCATTTTTACATTTTTACATGATCGTATGTCACACAATTCAGTGACAAACAATATAGTGACCATGACTTCCCTTATGCGTTTCCCCAATTTTCAACACTCCACTTTTCACTGTACTAGTGCTGCGTTCCAGTTGTCCTCGGGGGTCAGAAGTCACAGTTGTTAACTCGTAAATAAACCAATCTATTACATTAACAGCTTCATTTAGCAGTTAGCAGGATTAGCAACAGGGATTTTAGCACATTCTGTAACGGCAGATACCGGGTTGACAGTAGTGAATGGCTCCTATCAAATTAAAACGTCCATTGAACATTATACGAATTACGGTATATATTTTTTTAATTTTCTTGTAAAATAGGGCGCTGCCATGTTGGATGTTCTCATCTCGGGGTTGTCCGAGTTACCCCGAGTTTCCGAATTGGAATTCCCGCATCAAGGGCCGTTCCAGTTGATTTTTACAACTCGGAACTCAGAATTTCCGACCTACGAGTATAACTGGAACGAACCATAGTTTCTACAGCAACTTTATTCATTTAGCCTACATCCATTGCTCAGAACTTGACTGTGGGACATCAGCTAGTTTGGGATTAGCCGTTAGCCGTCCTCTCTGTGGTAGCATAATCCGTCAACCGTGATTGAACAAGACCCGGATTTGAAATTTGTGCATCGTGTCAAACTTTTGTAAATATTTTTATGTGTGTCTCTGATCATGTATCCCAGTGTGGAGTCTGTGAACAGTGGACATGAGCGTGAGAATATGCACACATGTAAATAGGAGGAGTGTACATACTGGGTACATTTGAATATACCAGCTGTATTTCATGTGGTACAGTATTCAAATTATATTTCTATATGCTGTAATATCTGATACTCCAGATGAAGCTGAAATGCAAAAATGATGAATAAACCTGGTTGTTATGATTTCACAATGACGTCTGGCATTGATTTTACCTTTAGCACACGATGGGACAACAGCGCCATCCACTGGAAGAAGTTGTTAGTTCAGTCTTGAATAATCTTGGGACACAAAATGTTCCTTTATAAATATATTTAAAAATCTATTGTCCAGTGATTGACAAACAGCATAAAACTAAAATTGGTAAATAATAATACAAAAAGATCAGTACATCATCATACACGTACATCTACACAGAGATATATGCATAATGACCACAGGGGAGTCTATAGCTCATTTTATCTTCTGTGATAAGGAAGATCATCACAGAACTTCCTCACCCTCTTCATTTGTTCAGGCTTGGGACTGGCACATAGAATGCACTAACTGCAACTTAATAAATATACATTTTTATATTGGCATATTTATTTAGTTTTATTTCATTTTACTCAAATCAAATACATAGTGGAATTACTACAACATGGAGCTCTTCATTGTGTATCAACTTTAACCTTTCAGAGGAAATTCACTGGTTCTCATTTGAGCACATGACTTCATTTAGTTCCCTCTGTCAGCAGTCTGTTTGGTTCCCGAAGCTAAAAATATCTGAATAAAAAAAGTAAAAGTGAAAGCAATGGCTTTCCTGAGTGTTTTTTAGTTTCTGTGGCATGTACCATTGCCTGGGCATGTGGGGGAGGTACCATTGTGTGGGTGTGATCATGAGCTTGGGGGAGTTCCCTTCTGTCTCAAGGAGATGAATATAGCAGTGGAAATGTTCACACCTTTCTAACTGCAGTGAAAACTGAGACGTCACGGTAAGTTCTGCATTTATCCACTCCCATCAGAAACTCCTGCATGTGTTCCATGGACTAAACCATCTCCTCACAGAGATACTGTTAGTCATGTGGGAGTCAGTGACCGGGAGTGTTAATTTCCAAATACATAATGAAATTAGTTTGCATAATTCCCCTTTTCCACTTCTCCCTTAACATCAGGGGTGGCAACCTCTCCATTTATCTGGGTTTTGGACTGACTCAAGCAGTAATAATAATGATAATGGGATTTGTTTAAATTTCTCTTTACAATGCCTTTATGTTTTTCCCCTAAATCCACTAGTGATCAACTACTGTACCTCTGTAGGGCAGACTGATGTGTGGTATCCATCCACCATCCAAGTGTTTTGCCCTCAGAACACAATTTAACAGCCAATTTAATGTGAAAAGAAAGGGGCTATAAAACAAGCCTTGTAGAACTCCTCCTCAGTAAGACATTCACATGCTTGAGTACTTTGGCATATTTTTATCAGGTGCCTCCTGCTGATGCAGTTTGACAATAAATGTGTGAACGTGATAACTCAAAAACAAATTGCCAGATAATTTTCAACTTTTGCACACAGGTACATACCATAAAGACGGATTGAGATTGATACGATTAATGACAATTAATAAATTAACTAATTAATGCCCTGAAGCTCTTTAATTGAACCATTAATGTGCCTATGTACATTAAGTATACAATTGCCCGGATGACAGTGCCAAGATTCATGCGATTTTGTTTATGTTCAGCAGGATTAAAAACTCAATTAAAGTGCTTCAGGGAATAAATCGGTTAATTAATTGTCATTAATTATCATTAAGTACCAAACTCAATCCAGTTCAGCGTCTTCATGATATGTAACTCTAGAAAAGTTGAAAAAGATCCGGCAAAGACTTTTTGAGTTATCGCGTTCACACATCGGATCTGCGGACGACGCGGTTCAGCGAAATAATGATGTTCCAATAAGAACAAAAACACTGTATATGTAACATACGGTAGCCTATATGCATCAGTCTCAATGCCCCTGACTATGCAGATCTGCAGGTTGCATAACAGCGGGTCTGTGGAGTTTGTGGACTTTGCAGTCTCCACGCTGGGATGCTGAAGTTTTTATAATGCCTGGATGATACTCAAAACAGCCCAGACCCGTTCTTCTGGACCTTACCGAGACAACATCACGTTGTGACGCACGTAACTTAAACAACTGACATGCAACCGTTTTTGCATCGAGCACACAACAAGCAGGATGCTGCACTTTAGAAGCTGGCTGTACTCACGTGTCATTGAGAGTGGCTGCTGTAGCAGTTTGCACGAGCGCAGACGCGACGATGACAGCGAACACTTGAGGCCAAACAAGTGCCATGCCCGCAGTGTGTCGGTGCTTAGCTGCAGCGGCTAACAGCGGTCCAGCCTGCAGTGACAAGAGCTACGCACTTGGAGTCTGCTGCACGTACAGGGATGTACAGGCCACAAAGTTGCTCGAACAGAGGGGACGGCGGTAGTTTGGTGTATATAACCAAACTATGACCACCTCCCTCCGAGTCACTCCCCCCGCGTTAGTTGGACCTCTTCAGCCTCCTCCCTTTTCCCAAGAGAGCTCCACTTTCCAAAAGTTTACAGTCCCGCCTGTTGCTCCACTGATCCTGTTTCTTAACAATTTGGAAAAAGTCCACATTGCAGCAGCATGCTGTTATTTGTGGGTGCGAAGGTGAACGATGACAACCCTATCTCTGTTGAGCAACAGGCCTGAGACAAACTAGTAAACAATAGGGGGACGTTTTCCTCAGTATTGCAGGCCTACAGTAAAAAATGCAAGATTTAAACAAACTATTTTTATGATTATTATGATTTAAGCCTTAAGCTCTCACTTCTTTCAAGAACAGAACTACTAGGAGACAATCTGACTTATGGGATGTTTATGCACTGGCCTTTGTTTGTCTCAGATTTGTGTTCTGTTCGTTCTGTTCGTTCTACTGTTTTCTCAGTGAAACCCATTTTGAACGCAGTTAATATGTATCTACCTTGAATCTTTCATATGAATCTTCTGTACTCCCTCTGTAACAAAACCAATGTTATCTTCCAAATAACATAAAGCCTTCACTCGTGGTAACAAGAGACACAACTGAAGGATTGTGGCATCAATTTACAAAGTGAACTGAGACAAATCAAAGGTGGTTTAAAGGGCACACAGGAGCACACATTATACCTAAAACAATGCCCACATTTGTGTCTCTGTGAGGTGAATCCCTGTATTGTATGGTGGTATTCAGTGGGTTTAGTTTATTCTTTTGGTGAAACGACACAGTGACATGATGTGTCTCCTGCAGCTTCTCTTTTATCGTCTTTTATCTTTTGTTTTGTCTTGTCTTTGATCTGTGCGGCTTAAAAACCAATCAAATCTTTGTGCGCTGCATCTCTGTCCTGGTGTCAGATGAATGCCGAGAGATAGTTTCAGACGAGGTCAAAGAAATCTCAGAGAACAATTTGAATGCATGCAGCAGGGCACAAATTATTCATTATTATTCAAAGTGGTGCCTTTTGGTCTCAGGGGAAAGAGAAGAAATATTAAACTTCATTATAACAGTGGGTTCAGTTTGGTGACATGTTTGAGGTGGACTGACGCAGAGATTGTCTTGAACAATGCAACCACCTGTCTATTCAGTGTGCTTATTCACAGGTAAGTCAGTGGTAGATAGCTATAGAGTTTTTATTTTCAACCAAAAATACATCTATTTTACTGTTTTTTGCATGTAGCAGTAAAAAAAACAATTTTATAACGATGCGTCAAATTGAACAGTTTTGAGTTTTAACAAAGAGAAAAATAGTATACATGTTTTTGCCATGAAATTGACTGGCTTTAGCTTTTTTTGTGTGACCAAAAAGTACTAAAAGATATGTTTTTGAGCTCACATGCATCTGTACCCTATACCACGATGAGGCAACACAAGGGTTCCTCTACTGGTGAGTGTTTATAAGGCCTGCCTGAAAATGTAAAAAAAATCCCTGTGGGGCCCAGGCCTGCTCATATCTCTTGGGCACGGTAAGCGTTAGATTGGGATTTTTAAAGTCAGCACACCCCATTAAGAGTTGATCACAATGTGGCCTTTATTTGAGTGTTTTTTTATCAAAAGTAACAGGAATTGGCTGATCCTTTGCAGATAAACATATTTTTGGACTAACATTACCTTGGAAAAATACCCCTTCACAATTTTTTACCTTTTTCCTCAGAATGCATGAATCACTAACAGGGGAGAAGTTACAGTAATTCACAGCTAATATGCCAAATTCTCTGGATGGTTGCACAAGAGCGTAAGTTAGTATTAAAGGGCATAGCACCTCCCCATGTATAGGCTCTCTTCATGCAGTCCTCCTTCCGCCCACTGTCCAAATTCATGCATGTTTTAGGAGAACTGGCCAATCTAAATTGCCCCTAGTAAATAACTGGCCATTGCAGGGTGTACCCCGCCTAAGGCAATAGTTGTTTGCATAGGCTGCAGTGATCCACACCTAACAGGAAAAGTGGATGAAGATTAATAAACTGTAACATCAGGAACATGCTCAATTTCTCTGTTATATATTTATTCGTCCACCCTCAATAGGTTAAACACTTCAAGAATACAAGCTCAACCATTGTATAAAACCATAGAACTTCTACCATGCATTTACATATAGACAATTGTTCCAGCAAGATTTTTCCTTATACACTGTCAGACCTTGTATGGCTTAAGTCCACAGATCACGCTCCTCATTTAGATTCTTGTTGCGCTCGCTTTTGAACCATTCTGTGTTATTTGACGTAAACAATGCTGTAACCTACTTTTGCTATTGTTTTGCATCACAGTATACCTATCGTATAAATGAGAGGCATGAATGTGTAATGTGTGTTTCCTCTGCTCATTGTTGTGACTGTCTATGGTCTATCTGAACAACGTTAAGTGGGGTAAACCCTGAACAATGGCCAGTCGCAAGGCTAACATAGACAGACAACTGTTCACTGTCACATTCATTCACTAGAGGCAATTTAGAGAAACCAATTCACTTATATTGGTCGGATGAGATAGGATGCTGGATACTGGAAAAGATCCCAGAGTAACACAGGGAGAACATGCAGAATCCACTTTGAAAGTAAATATCTGGGCAGTGGACTGACCCTACAATGATATTGATTTTGTTTGATTTCATATGGGTTTTTAAGCCTTAATACTAGCTTTTGAATGATAGTCTTTTTTGACATAAACAACACCCACGTTTCTATTGTCTTGCATCACTGTCTAATGCATAAAGAGACAATCTGAAATGTACTATACTATGTATGTATGTGTATGTGTGTGTGTGTGTGCGTGTGTGTTTGTAGCTGCTGTCAGTAGAGGGCGCTGTGTGCGGTTTGATTTTAATCTCTCATTTGCAAATCCAAGGAGGGGCTCATTATTGCAGTCCCCACTTCCCTCTGATGAATTCTTTATTAAGACAATATGTTCACCCACTGCTCCCACAAAGATTGCATTTAAAAAGGTCAATTAATTGGGTCTTGATCGTGCAAAGATTATATTTTCAAGTTAAACGGCTGGATGGTCCACAGAGCAATGGCACACTAGGGTAAAAGAAGATGTGGTATTCACATAGAGAATAACAAAGGGGAAGTCAAGGCGCTGCACAGGGATTTGGATGTTCAAAGGAGCAGCTTCATGCCTCTGGGCCATGGCAGGACTGAAGAATGAAATGTGTTGTTTAACAAGCCTTTATTGGAATCCACTCTTCTTCCAAAAAATGTTGAAGATCAGGGACAAACAGAAAAGCCGCAGTGTAGGTCGGGACATGAGCCAGCAGAGGTGGGTAAAGAAGCCAGATAGGGTTTTGTTTCTTATACATATATATAATATACTCAAGTCAATAAAATTTAATGTTTGATCTTAATTGTTTTATTGTTTGTTTATTGTTGTTTTGGCTTTGTACAGCGTCTTTGAGTGTTGAGAAAAGCGCTTTTAAATAAAATGTATTATTATTAAAGGAGGCCAGAAATATGTGATTAGAAGCAAGATATTCTCCAAGATAATAAATAAAGAAAATAGTTAAACATATTATATAAATATATATATAAAATGAATTATATATATATTTCTGCATATTCTTACTTTTATAAATAGACAAAAACCTTTAAAACCAATAATGTACAGAAGTGGAGAGTCTCTGAAAGTTAATTACTTTCAGATGTACTATTTACTCTTACTTAAAAGTGAAGGTCCTATTTCTACAGTTTATTGGTAAAGCAGGGATATGTAGAGCTTGTGTGGATATAACACACAGCTGGCTGCCTTTGCTCTCCTCTGTTGCAGTTTTTATAAGGTCTATTACAAACTGCTTTGGTTTGTTGAGCGGGTCCCATGGGTGCTGCTGAGTCCCGGACACTGCCTTTTTAGCTCAGGGTGTTTTGTGTGGCTTAAGATACAAAAGGATATCCTCCATAGACATTCCCCGCCTGTGTTTCAAACAATGTTTCTGAAATAACTACAACCACTGCAGTTTATGTAAAAGTGAAATTTGAGCATCACTTTTGTAACAGATAAGGTCAAACCATTTGCACAAAATAATAATAATAATAAAAAAAAACATGCTCCAGTCTTTATAAATGTCTGAAAGGGCATCTGGCATAAAAGCTATAGCAAAGAAATATTCATTGGGAGGTCAGGTATATTTGACAGCCTCTAACTTGCACATACTTTGCCCGATTAGGCTCAAACCTGAAATACCTAATGACCCCCCGGCTCTGAACACATCTGACCAATATGAGGCCAGTTACCTCTATAGCGCCCCCTATAGACTGAAAGAAGAATGCAGTTTTAAGGAAATGTACAAAATTTGTTAAAAAACATTCTTCACAAACATCCAGACTAATCAAAAACGTCAAATAGACCCTTCTCATGTTTGTCATGGTTTGGGGGCGGGGCCTCTTAATTGCTCATTAACAATATAAAAACACTTAGATCACACAATGTCTGATTAAGGTGCCCGTTGGTGCCAGTTGTAGCAGACGTATGGGGCGTTTCGCCGATATACACCTTGCTGTCGGGGACAACAGCACAGGCCTAGTTTTGTTTTGTATTAATAAGAAGTACGCTCATTGACATATTTGTGTACATTAAAACCACCAGCAGTTATTGAAGTCTTTACATGTGTACATGATAGGGCTGCACAATTTAGAAAAATATCCAATTGCAATATTGCAATTGCGATTAGATCAGTTCACAGCACACAGTCTGGAAGCAGTTCAAACTGTTAAAATAGTTCCACAAGATTCACCTTTCAGAACATGTTTGTAGAGGTTAAACTATAAACAGGATTTGTATATATATTTTGTTGTGAGCAAAGCATATTATATTATATATATTTTTGATTCAATTGTTCAGCCCTAGGAGTAGTAACTAATGTGATTGTCTTTGCACTTTTAGCTGGAAAACAAAAACATAAATCACATTTTCACCTGTCTCTGATTTATATAGATGTCTGCAGTTGTAGGATTTTTATTTGCATCCATTGCCTACATGTTTGAATGAATAATTAATGCCATGTATGATCCTTATGTTGACCTACTTTTGTATAAATATGGTACAGACGAATGTAGACCTACTTACACACTGCTTTGTTAGACATAGTATTTTGAAACACTTTTAAATCATTGCAATAAAATATTAGATTACATTAACTTTATTTTGCACAATGCATATTAGATTCCTTTATTAATCTCTTGATTTTACCAATACTCTCTGGTTATTTGAGGCATCTGAACTCACCATAACAGCATCAATGGAGTAAAGTGCTCAAGAGAACACGGCCTACAACAGCAAACGTTCAACATACGACCTCTTACCACCAGCCCCAACACAAACTCTTTCAGGAGCAATGGCGATGGAGAGAAAATATAATATATAACTTTCTTTATAGTAATACAAATGCAATATGGATGTGATCAAAATCATCCAACCTAATATGTTTGCTGCTGTTATGGGGTCAAATGTGTATAAAATAATCTGTTTGTTGCACTGGAACGCACCGTATAGCAGCATTCACTGTGACGTGGGCCTGCTCTGTTTAGCTTTAGATTGATTCACAGTAGACATAGCAAAACCGTAACTTCAACAAATGTGTTTTCTAACCATCCTCAAACCACCATCCCCAGCTCTGGTGCCGCTGTGGTGCAATGGAGGTGGCTCCTGAGATAGAAGACTGTTTGAACTACAGTAAAACACAGCTCCCTTCAGCTCCACATCAAAGGCACAGCATTATACCAACAGCCTGCTGCAATGAGACCAGAAACACATGAAACTGCTGCATGAGGCTCCTTTACAATATCCCACAACAGCAGCGTGGAGATAACAAGGGAACCACCAGGAGAGAGACAACAGTAATCTAGTAATGTGGGTAAACTCATTTGACTCATTAAGATTCAGATTGTATATTTATAACAAACAAAGTCAGCGATCTTTCTGTAAAACGTAACATCTTTCAGTCAATTTCACAACGCTTGTCTCATGTGATAGACCTCAGCTGTCAGCTTCACTTTTAACGTGAACAACATCTCCTTTAACCTGGCAAGGACCTGCTTCTCAAGGGCATGACGAACTCATTCTGAATATAAAAACTACAATGAGTTACTATGTCAACAAAGAGTGTTTATTTAATGTGCCCAGGCCTTTTTTTGGACCATCTTTAAGTTAGTTTTACAAAAACAAAAATGAATGTAAAATGTATTTTCCTTGTAAATAATAAATTAAAGCTGTTTGAATAAAGAAGGTTAACATTACTGCACAGAAAATTCCCTGTTTTATGACAAACACCATGTTACAGAATGTATCTGGTTAAAACATCATTTGGCTTAGCGTGGCTTTTTTTACAGTAGATCCAAAATGACAGAAAAATTTATATTATTCCAATTTGTATATATGTTCACACAGCCTCACAGAAAATGTAATCTGATAACGCTATGTTTATCTTGCTCTAGAAATTATAGTGATTTTATGATTGAGGGATGAGAGGGAAACATATTAATAACGAAATGAAAGAATCAAAGTGAAAAAAAAGCAGTATTAAAAAACTGCAGTTTGTAGATTTGAGAACCCATCTATCCATTGCACAAGGATTGAGAATACACTGCTTTAGGGGTTACAAAAACCCTAGATGTATATTTATTAGCTAGTCTATTGAGGCCTTTACAAGAGCTTTGTTATGTGTATGATAATGTAATATTTTCTAAACAATTGAGAAGGCTGTACGTGCAACTGTTTCACTGCCGTTGCACTAAATTATCACATATTGTTTTGAAGCATGATAATTGAGCTCTATTATTTTTCTATTATCATGAACCTGTGATACGTGTTGTTGTTTTGTTTTCAAGTCAAAGTAAATCATTGATATGCGTTTCTGTTGCATCATCTAAAACACGTTCATGGTCAGATAATGGGTTAATTCACTTATCTTTATTCATGCTGCCGCTTGTAATTTAAACACAAAAACAATAACACATTCACTTTTGTGGTGAACACACATGTAAATTTTTGACATTGCGTTTCAAGATAACAAGGCTCGATCATGTTACAGGAATGAGAGCAGTGCATCTTGGGGTTTGACTGAATTAAATTGCCTATATTTGAAATGTTTGCCAATGCGCCACAATTTTGATCTCGCTCCCTCCCCCCTCCCCCCTCCCCCCTCCCCCCCCCCCCATCTCAGGGCATAACATTGTAATTTAGGTTCATGTTCTTAATTAATTAATTTGCTATTCATTTGCATTGTGTGTGTGTGTGTGTGTCAGAGTGTGCATTTCTTTTGCAGTAATGTTGTAATTCTGGTTTGTTTATTATGTGATTCCCACAGTAATTCAGGTTCATATTGAAAGTAATTCGCTGTATGTGTGTGTGGGAGCTATGGTGGCAGAGAGTTTGCATGTCATTTCCGTGTCTGTGTAGGTTTCCTTTGTGCACTCCGGTTTCCCTTACCTCTAAATAAATGCAGAATATGGTACCCTATACTCCCCTGCAAATGATAATGTTAATCTCAGTGGAACTTTTGTTTTGTGATGTAAATATAGCTGGGTTTATGTTCCCAATGGCTTCTAACACAATCATTTAGCTACATATTTGAATTCAATTATTTTGCATTGTGTGTGTGTCTGTGTATGATTGGGTGTGTTTGTGTGTGTCAATCTGCTGTATTTAAACGTTCCTATTTTTTATTTCTTCTTCTTCTTCTTTATTTAACCAGGAAAGTCCCACTGAGATTCAGAATCACTTTCTCAGGGGAGTCCTGGCCCCAATTGGTCTCTTGCACAGTAATTTAGGTTCATGTTCAAAACTAAATGAATTCCCTTGCTTTGAGTGTGTAGGGAAAGCATGGTACAGCAAGGCCTTTCTGTGTGGAGTTTGCATGTTCTTACCTGTGCAGATTTCCTCCAGGATTCTCCTACCACTAAAAAAACATAGGTTCCCCTTTGGCCCAGGACTTCCCTGTAAATGAGATTGTTAATCTTAGTGGAGCTGCTTCTTGGTGAAATAAACAAAAACATAAATGTGTCTCTTTGTTTGTGCGTCTCTGTCTGCGTTGCTTTGCATTATTGTTGTGTTGATGCAATTCTGATGTTTTTTGACATTCCCATTAATCTCTAGAACTCATTTAGGTATATGTTCAAAATGTAATCAATTAATGTGCGTGCGTGTGTGTGCCTGTGTATGTTTTTGTCCGTGTGTGTGTCGATTTGTTGTATTTTGTTGTTGTAATTCTGGTTGTCTTTTGACTTTCCCATTGGTCTCAACACAGTAATTTAGGCTCATGTTTAAACCGTAATTAACTTCTTTGCATTGTGTGTTTCTGTGTCAGTGTGTGTGTTTTTGTGCCTGTATGTGTGTGTCACTTTGTATTACTGTCGCAATTATGGTTGCGTGTATGCGCTAGATTATTGTGTTGTTGGCTGTTTTTTGTTTTGTTTTTTTTACATCCCCATTGGTCTGTATGTAGCTGAGATGAGAGGGGGAACAGTGACACACAGCTTCACACATGGTCTCCTAAGGGAACACTTATCAAAACAATACACCAGCCATCATTCAAACATCACCGTGCACACTTTGAAGTCTCCCCAATCTGTTGTTTTTTTAATCCCTGTGCCTATTCTCTCAACGCATAATCCTTCTCTAACTGCAGGGATTTTTATATGTTCGCAACCAATCGTTCAGACAAACACTTGACAAATAACAATGCTAACTATTCATTCAAGGGGAGACTAAAAATCTAAGCGGGTTCAAGCTTCTTTGGCACCACCATGCATCCGTGCGCCCGTGTTCAGTGTCTTGCCAATCTCTGTAAAAAGTTAATGTAAGCAGGATTCACACACAGGGAGCAGCTGGTGATGAAATTGTGGTGTAACTGATACCAATGTGCCATAGCGAAGAGAGAGGAGAGCCTGGCCGCCCGCGTCTTTGAAGAAGGCTCTTCCCCATCCCACAATGCACTGCTGGAGAGGAGCTCCCGGTTACTTGCTTGTACAGTACAAGCAGGACAGATGGAGGGCAATACGGCTCAAAAAGCAGGCAATAGTTTGGCTGCATCGGTGAAGGCGGTTAACTAATTCAAATTGTAGATCCAATGTTGCACGCCACGCTGAAATCCTGCAGAGTCGGCTGTACATATGTACACAGAGCGTGGAGGCAAATTCAGAAATGTATACATTTTTAGGGTCAAATATTTTTCTAATTAAGCTGGTTCTGTTCTGCGTATTGGAGCATAGGGAGATGTGGAACTGTGTCAAGTGGTGTGATGTGCTCAATGTGCAAACTGAATACAAAAGCCACTATTATATAAAACATACAAATATACATACATTTATTTTTATCTTGTTATTCTTTTTTCATTATTTTTTTCTTTTCTTTTTTATTGATTTGATTTTGTTTATTTTTTATTTATTGTGATTTTGTACATTTCTGAATATTTTTTAAATCTGGCATTAATGTGTTTGTACATTGCTGTATATTTGTGGGTAAAGCTCGGTTTATTTCAAATAGGAGCGTTATTCACACTAATTCATGAACGTGCAATCATAAAATTCATCTGTATAAGTATTTTCCCACCTGTGAAATACTTACACCTTACTTAAATCCAACTGCACCTT
>JAVQKC010075846.1:0-36700 GCA_036025475.1 Philypnodon macrostomus | reverse complement strand
TTCAGCTATTTTTATGAAAATAAAATAACAACATCATGAATTTGTACGTTTTTAACCTTTTAACGTGTTTTTAAACCAAAATGATTTATTATATAATGAACTATAAAATTGCTGATGTTTTTAATGATTTTTTTTAACCATGTTTATCTAATTCTATTTATTATTGAAAATGCATTTCTTTGACTGTTTATATTAACAGGCTTTTATTTAATGAGGGCTATGTAAACCATGGTTACACATGCTCTTTTTATGACTGCATTATTACACTAATAGTGAATCCTTCCCTGTTCACAAACCAGTTCACGAGAGTGTAAAGTGCACTCTGGTAAATTGAAATAGGCTCTGATGGGTACATTATAGGTTTGGGATTGAGGAGGTTAAGGAGGTTATCCAGTGCTTGTATTGATCTGTATGATGGCGTATCGACCACAGTTCCATTATACTTTTTAATTTGCTGAATCAATTCCAGCTTTTTATCTGCACAGGTCCATAATGTTCAAATTTAAAGAATGATGATCCCATTCCCAGATATTACTTAAGTATTTATAATGATTTAGGTGCTTTAAGTGGGTGCATTTTCTGTCGGTCCATCTAACTCTGACAATGAGAAAGAAATTACAGAATCTATTATAAATAGTACAATGGCAAGAACATTATTATTATTATACTTTCTCTTGGATATTTGTCTACATGGCCTCAGACTGAGCGTGTCAAGTTTTTTGGGACCTGAAAACAGTCAGAACTGGTACGCAGAAATACGTTTATTTCAGTAGTGCAGCAGAGTGAAGTTGGACTGGAGATGGGAACTGGCAGGCGGACGACCTGGTAAGTAGACAGACAGGTGATAAAGCAGGTGAGCAGACAGACAGATGGACGAACCAGGTAAGTAGGCAGACAAGGAAGCATTTCAGCAACAAAAGCTAAATGCTTTTATTAACGGTGGAATTGAGCAAACAAACTGGCGAGGAGTGGCTGTGAAGATGGCCCTCTTACACTGCTGTTGATTGCAGATGTAATCCAGGTGAGCTTCACTGCAGCTCGGCGCATCGCAAACAGGTGAAGACAGGCACTCAGAATGGAGGGGAGAGACAAGACTGCAGACTATGACAGAGAGTGCTGTCAAATACATGTACTGTGGCATTGTGAGGAGAGCAGACCTTGTGAGCCTTATATCATCAGCGACATTCCTTTTCTTGACACATTTCTTTGCCGTAGTAAGTAATATTTTTGTTTTGTTTGTTGGTTTATTGGTTAGTCTGTTAGCAATATAAGAAACAGTATTTTTTATATCATATAAGGTAAAAGAAATTATTTTGTTTTTTGGTATTTTGGATTCAGGAATGTCTTCAAAGATTATGTACCATTGCAAGATTGCAAAATAGAGCCAGAGATACTCCAGACACAAGTGGTTCTTTTTTTCAAGCAGAAGGGGAGGGGTAAAAAGTTGGATAAGCTTTTACAAACTTAAGTGTGATCAGTGGATATTGGGTGGGGGGGAAATGCATCTTGGTGTATTTCTCAAGCTGACTAACAGGTGATCAAAAGGATTTAGAGAGCGTAAACATCGCAGCAGTGACGGTCTGTCAATAAAAATATGCAAAAAAGGGAAAAACACTCACTGGATTACCACGCCTAAGTAAATAAACTCTGCTTCCAACAGTAGGACTTAGATGGAAAGCCAGGTAGATGGATGCAGGACAGGCAGACAGCAGATCAAAGTGAGGGGCAGACAGGCATACAGAAATGCTCTGTTCAATACAAATTGACAATGTGTGCAACCTCTGCACAGGGTCAATAGCTTTTCATGGATTGGAAATTAACTTTAATGAGGTGTGTGTGGATCTAGGGTTGGGCCACTATTAGTCATAGTGCATGGAGGTCAGAGCAAAACATCTAGAGGGGATAGAGAGGGGCACAGTGCACATATGGCAACATTTGAAATATGAAATGTAAATAGGTGTGTAAAAGTTGGAACACTGAAAGATAGGGATACAAGAGTGTGAGATGTAAGGTGGGATGATGAGACAGTGACAGGATCGATAGAGAGAGGGGGCAGAATGAGAGGTTCAGCAGATAAAAGACTGTGAGCTGATTTCTTCCCAAACTGGAGAATTGAAATTGATTCTGGACACATGTGCTGGGCTGCTCGATGCCACTAATGCTCTATTGTGCATATATGTGAACTTGTGTGTTTTTTGTTACATTATAGAGACAGGGCAAAGTGACTTACTATATAGTCTCATTCAGACGCTTTGTAATAATGGTTAAATACCTAGTACTAATGCTCACAAACTAGTAGCACATTACAACTAAATCAACACAGAATTTTTGCTCGCAGAACTACCGCTCATTGAATATTGTACATTTTTATAACAATTCTCTGTAGGTTGTATATGAAAATAAAAATACCCAAAAAACACAATCTAATTCTGAATTATTTACCACTTGGCACCATTGAAACTTGAATCTATTGAATCCTTAATCTACAGCCATGCTGTGTTCAAAGTATATAGATTTTCTCCAGATACTTTGAACTTTAGCAGGTGTGTCTTGAACATATGTGCATGACAAGATCTACTGGCTTGATACAATGTGATGAATGGCTACTTGAAGTCATAAGCATTTAGTCTAACTAATAAAGTGGTCAGTGAATGTGTACAGTTATATGTGTTGGACCTTATTTTACACTTGGTTTTACATCCTTTTACATCTGGTCACTCCCACCCTCTAATGGAATGATCCATATCGAATGCTTTTGAACAATCAATAAATAATGTTCTTTTGATGAGATTTCAAAGCAGCATTTTCTTCCTGTCTTCTTCTCTCACTTTTTTCTTCCCTCCTCCCTGTGTCTTTGAGTGTTATTTTCATTCACCGCAGCAATTCACAGAGCAATCACAGAGAATATGCAATTAACGCCACAAACCTTCTGTCAATAAGACGTGTGTGTGTGTGTGTACTCCCGCCTCACCTATCCAGCTTACTCCATTGCCCCCCCCTCCCCCCCCCCCCCAACCCCTTTTGAAGTACCTTCTCGGGCCTCTCCTCCTCCATACTTAAACCTGGATTATCACCAAAAGAGCTCCTCTGTCCCTCTCCAGCCATCCTGGTCTTGTGAAGCACATCTCATCAAGATATGACTACCACCATTTCCGACCCTTTAGTGCTGCACTGTAAAATTGGACAGGTTTACCTTATATAAAAGATATAGAATAGTGGTGATTCCTTACTTATTTCTGTTAGGGTTGTGAGACTGGAGTTATATTATATTCAAAATAACTGAATAACAGATCTCTCCTAATCTCAGAAAATAGACTAGGCTTACAATGTCGTCCCCGACATCAAGGTGTATATCGGCGCCACAACTGCTATGGCACCAATGGGCACCTTAATCAGACACTGTGTGATTTCTATTTTCTATTTTTTTTTTTTCTCTGGATAAATGTTAAGAAAGGATGTTTTTTTGTTATTTCCTTGAAACGTCATTCTTCTTTCAGTCTATAGGGGGCACTATAGAGGTAACTGCCATCATATTGGTCAGACTTCCCAATTTCAATCCAAAATGGCCGACTTCCTGTTTGTTGTAGGGTGGAGCCATAATAATATTTTATGTTTGGTACACTGTGGAGAATCACTGTACCAAGTTTCATTGCTCTCTGCCAAAGTAAGTGTGTCCAGAGTCCTATAGGGGTCATAAACATGGGGGCGCTATTCTTTATTTGACCTCTGTAATTTGCAAATGTACATCACTAGCCCGGATCACTGTGCCAAAATTCATGAGATTTTGTTTATGTTCAGCAGGATTAATGGCTCAATTAAAGTGAGTCAGGGCATTAATTAGTTAATTCATTAATTGTCATTTATCGTAGAAATACCAAACGATATAATATATGTAAGTGATTGGGCAGTTTTCCTCAGCATTCAAATGCAACAGCTTCACTTGTGCTACACTACTACAATTATATACAGCCTCGGAATATTTATGTAGACTTAGGCACCATAAAACAGCATTTGGCAAAGTTATATTTAGCATATTTCCATTGCTTGTTTTAAAATAGAGAGAGACACGAGATGTCCCTGAAAGCATCGTCACCAAACCTCTGCGCCTGCGCAACCTGACAAGTAAATGTTTTGGAAAGGTGAACGGACTCTAATATCATTGCGGCCTTTTATAAGTCTGTGTAAGAACAGCTGTCAATCGCAGCCTTTTACCTTTACCTTTTTGACAGAAACAAGGCGACGACAAGCTTGAAGCGGAAAGTGAGCAATCGTGGCTCGATAATGTTTGTTTACATTGAGTCTTTGTAGATAGATCTTTTTGACTGTTCTGACAACCGCTTTGTGAGATTATCCAATTCCCCCTTTTTCTAAATCTTTGTGAAAACTTTATATTTATCAATGAAATGGGATTAAGCGACATGAACCTGTTCGAAAAACTTTGATGCGTTTCTCTGTTATCCATGGAGTCCATTGGGAAGTTTGAGTTCAGCAGGAAGGACCTTATTGGTCATGGTGCTTTTGCAGTCGTGTTCAAAGGTAGACACAAACAGGTATGTTCATTTGAGTTTGGGCATTGTCAATACATTTATTTTTCGTTTGTGTTGACCTTTATAATTTACTTTACAAGAAACGTAACTATGAAGTTGCAATCAAGTGTATCAACAAGAAAAACTTGGCAAAGTCACAGTCACTGCTTGGTAAAGAGATCAACATATTGAAGGTATATAAGCTGGCCAGTTTCTCTTTCTGTAAGATCTTCAGGTGTGTGTTTATATTGTTTTAATTATATTTGTCTCCCCCTTTTCTGATGCAGGAGCTCAAGCATGACAACATTGTCCGACTACTTGATTATCAGGTAAGAAATGCATCCACTCTTTTAATATGCTTCATGTTAATATTTAGTCTATGTAACATATTTATCTTCTCAGTAATCACAATCCACCAACATACGTAGGAAAGCGTGTCTGACTGTGTAGTGTATTTTTCATTTCTCATCTTACCGGCACCTGACAAATGGCAAAACGTGTGAGCTGATACTGCAAGTTACTAATGGATGACAGCTTGCAGACACCTAAACAACAGCTTATGAAACATTTGAATTTGACATGCTACTTATGTAATATTAATACACACGCTCTAGAGCCGCCACTAACCCTTTTTCAAAATAAATGAATTACAATATGAGTGTACAAGTGTATACAGTGAATGATGCAACTGACACCCCATCTTCTTATTGTCTTCTTCATTTGTAAAGTAAAACTGACTGCTACTTTTTCAATGGAAACATAGTGGGGTGTTAAATTTAGGAGGGGTCGCGAATGGTTCAAGGGACAAATGGAGTAAAGTTTCAAGCCCCTGGGATAACTCTTGTCAAGACGCCCAGAATTTCTGGAAGAGCTGTTGGTGATGCTCTTGGAAAGACCATGTCATGAGCTGGATTATAGTCATTGTGTAACATTGGCCACTGGCAATTTACAATTTCTGTATTAAGTAATAACTCTTCAGCTGTTGTTATCACACAAATGTTATGTTATTTCAGTGTTTATAATGAAGAAATTCACAGCGTGTACTTTCTAAAGCATGTGTTTGGTTCAACAGGAAATTGGAGGCTGTGTGTATCTTGTTATGGAGGTGAGCTATATCATCAAATTAACTAATAATAATGATGAATATTTTTTAATTAACTTCTGATTTCTCTCTCTAATTTCATAGTATTGCAATGGAGGTGACCTGGCTGAGTATCTTCACTGTAAGCCACACTAGACTACAGCAATGAACACACTCCTAATTGAGAATAAATCAGATTTCCAGACAATGATAGCATGACAGTAATACTTCATAACCAAAATAGATATGCAGTTTAATATATTTTTTACATTACTTTACTTTACTTTACATACTGTCTTCATTAGTCATCCTGAAAACTGCCCTTGTTTTAGTCAAATGCTGTTTATTCTCACATTTTCTAGTTCTCAAGCTAATATTAATTTGTTGATGTCAATGCTAGCTTCTCTTATTTAATAGAGTTGCCCAACTTGGCTCTTGCCAGGAGCTATTTGTAACACAACACTCGCTCACACTTGGCAATGTCTATAGAAAACCCAGATGACCTTACGCAGCTGTCACTCATTTATTGCTTAGTCTCCAGGTTGAGTTGGGAAGAGGGTTTTCTTGGGATTATAGCTGAATATACATATACTATATAATAATATCATTGTTAATGGACACAATACAATACGTACCAATGTAGACAATGATAGGCTAACAGACATCTCTCTTTAGCCAAGGGCACCTTAAGTGAGGACACAATCCGCATCTTTCTTCAGCAAATTGTTCAAGCCATGAAAGTCCTACAAGGCCAAGGTATCCTCCACAGAGACCTTAAACCCCAAAATATCCTGCTGTGCCACAGAGAAGGGCGACGTTCAAGCTCTGTCAATACCTGCATCAAAATAGGTAACTGGACTAACCTGATTGTTCCTCACGATAGGTGGGGCGTCCTGTCTCATGCTTGTCCTTTAATGTACACATGTGTAACCTACAGCTGACTTTGGATTTGCAAGACACCTCCAAACAAACACTATGGCTGCCACACTGTGTGGTTCACCAATGTACATGGTAAGTACTAGTTTTGGATGATCAATATAATGTCATACTAATTAAATACCTGCATACTTAAGCTGTGATTATCTGCACACAGGCCCCTGAGGTTATCATGTCCCAGAACTATGATGCCAAAGCAGATCTCTGGAGTATTGGGACCATTGTATACCAATGTCTGACAGGAAAGGCACCATTCTATGTAAGTTGTGATGAGAAGCCTTGTGATTCTTTGACCTTAGGGACAGCTGACTCTTTTTCTTTGTTATGCTCTATTTCTTTATAAAAAATAAAGTTGGAGGAAAATCGTTTGTCAATTTGCTGAACCCTAAATACTGATTACTTAATGTCACATGGCTCATTTTATTCATAAAAAATAGAATAGTTGTTTTGGTCACATTAAATCTCCTTATTTCCATGTTGACAGCTGAGGAAGAGCCCAGAATAATTTGACCCTTGTACGTAACGATGTTGTTTATAGGACATTCCATTCCCTGAGAATTAAAGAAAATACATACTTATTTCTGGTAGCTAGTGAAGACATAGAGCCATAGGGTAGCTTTTGATCATGTTTGCTTAAAGATATTGTCATGTTGTGATCTATGAGAATGAATCTATGTGTAATTCTAACTATGTGCTTGTTTGTGTGATGTATAGGCCAGCTCGCCACAGGAGCTCCGACTTTTATATGAAAATAACAAGATCCTTTTCCCCAGGTTAGTTCTACTGCAATAAAACGAATGCTACATAAACAAGTGTTACAGAGAAACTGTACATATGTATTGATGGGTCTCCTCAGTTTACTGATGAATACACTTATCAAGATGTAGCAATAAATGAAGCAATGGCCTACCAGTACTGAAATAACTCAAGCGAAATTGATACAGACAACAACAAATACGCTTTTCATATATACTCTGAACAACCTGCTACTTTTACTAGCAAAACAATAATTAAAACAACAGTGTACATCAAAGTGACAGTAGATACAGTGCAGTCATTCGAAAGCAGAGGTTAATTTATTTTCTTTAAAACAAATCTTTGATGTTGACAACACAGAATTGGAAAGAGTTCAAAGTGAGTCATAGATTGTTTTGATGGTGTACTCTTCTTTCTCGTGGCTTATGTCCAGGCTTATCTTTAGAAGTGATTAAACTGTTGTAGACTCTGTCATGTTTGTGTGTGTATTTGGCCTGGTCTGTTGTTTTCTAATCTATTCTATATATAACCTCCCAGGGCTGGCAGCTAGCGGCTTGCGCGGCTATCATTTTCCACATGGCCCACATAGCTCAACACAGACTTAAACATGCGGACAGTAAAGCAATAAATGTTTACAGCGAATTACCTTTATACTTGCACTGCTCTTTATGCAAACCAAGACAATCTGTATTATGACAACAGAATGATGATCACAACTTTTGTAAAGGGGAAGGAAAAATAAAGGTTTATTGTCTGTTGCCAGCATACCCAAAGAGACTTCCAGTCACTTAAAGCACCTATTGTTTGGGCTGCTGCAGAGAAACCCTAAAAACAGGATGACATTCGGTAAGCTCTAATTTGTACTGTTCAATCAGTTTCTTTGTTTTGTTACTTTGTTACTTATATAGTAACATCTCAATTTTGCAGATGACTTTTTCCAGCATCCTTTCATGAATATGGACTCGCCTACCAAAAAATGTATGTATAATGTATTTAAATATTATTATTATTATTGGTGTTATATAGCATATAATATAGTAGATGAATCTATACGTATTAATCTGTAACTTCATGAGTAAAAGTACAGTCACTTTCAACAGGTTCACCAGCTGCTGTGCTGTCCTGCCCAAGCACTGGTTCCTCTAGCAGCAGTTCCTCGACATCTCATCCAGGCTCCCCTCAAGTATGTATCTCTAAACACTAAATCCAAATGTTGTACCTTTTTCATTAGGTAGTTTAATAGACATTTGAGTACACATGTAATGTAAAGCACATTATTTTTAGGACCCTTCAGGGTTCACTTTGACACAGGTAGCTAAGGAAGACCATAGGAATGCTTCATCCCTCACAGAAGACTTTGTTATGGTGCCTGCCCAGTCTCACAGTAAGATTATATCCAATTCACATCTTTAATCATGTCTTTTTCTCAGTAATTTCAAAAAAGGTACAAACACATTTCATTCTCTAACAACTTGTTAGGATACATGAGTGATGTGGAAGCTGAGTCAACCCTTGAGAGCTGCCTGATAAACAGTAGGTGAGTTTCAGAAAATGTCTATCCTGTTTTAATGTATATGACAGTAATTGCAGCAAAGTTTGTTGAAATGGCATTATAGAACTGTTGTTAACTACATGTACCAAAAACAGGGGCTCAATAGCGCTGGATGAGGGCAATAAGGAAGCAGGCAGGACATCTTCTCACCCTCCACTCCTTTGCAATCCCTCATCACTAGCCAGGTAAAAAACTTATGTGTTATTTTTTTTGTTTATATAATAATAAAAAAAGTAAAATTCTCCCATGTCTAATTTCCTGTTACTATTTGAATAGCAAGCCACTTGAAACCCCTCCCAGTAAATGCAACCGCTCTGTGCCAATTCCTGTGCCCACTCAGATCCATAATTATCAGCGAATGGAGCAGAACCTGCAGCCAGCAGGTTTGCATGGTTCTACCAGGCAAGTGCTGCTTACTGCACTTTTAATTTGACATTGTGATACTGTTTTACATTTCTGTATATTCTTCTTTTATTTAGGGTCAAACTTTGTTGTGCTAATAGCAGCAGTGTCCAATCAGAGTTTTCAACAGAAGGATCACTGCCACTGCAGTCCTCTCCTGTAGGTGGGTACAACAATCTGCGACTGTGTCATTGTCATCTTACATAATACTAAAACTGTTTACACATTCCAATTTTCTCCCAAAATGCTTCCTCATGACAAGTTTACAACATTTACACTCACAATATGACACAACTAATACCTGCATCTGTTCAGTGGGATCCACTCCAATGATCTTTGAGCAGACTTTACCTCTTGGTACTAGAACTACTGTGCTCACTGCTGTGAGCGACAACCTCAAGGTCTGTAATGCTTTGTTTACTTACTGTACACTATCTACTATTTCCAGTGAAACAATCTAATATCGTCATTTTGCTGTCTTTCACCAGGTTCCTAGTAACTTTCACAAACGGAGAAGGACAGTTGGGGATATACCATCACTTCGCCAGTTTGTTCCCCAGAATTTACCCAAGAACAGAGAAGGTCCTTTTAAAAGGTAAGTGCAAAATTCATACACAATACAAATTATACATTCTCCTGTAGCATACGAACTCTGTACTAATTGACTGCATTTATTTTAAAGGTCAGGGAGTACTGGCAGATTGTCTGACATGCTTCTGAAAGCTGCATATGAAGCTACATTTATGGAAAGAGAAACTGAGGAGAGTCTCAGTGAGAAAAGCATGGACACAGGTATCAACCAAAACAGTTATGCAGTCTGTTTTATACTGTTTTAGCGCCATCTGCTGGTTTCATTTAGTTTTTTCTTGCTTCAGATGGCTCCCCTATTGCTATCTTCACAATGGAATCTCAAAGACGAGCTAGTGTTCCGACTGATGCCATGATTTCAAGGTTATCTGGTATGTCTTTTGCTATATAAATAATTATGTGTGCTTTATTTTATTTATTGGAAGAGTAATATACTGTCAGTACAGTTGACATTTTGTGATGTCAAAATACTAACTTTGTTTCTTTCTCTCAATTACTGTCATATATTAAAATATTAAATGCAGGCTCACCCAACTATATCAGCTCAGCCTGGCTTCGACCTCTGCAGAGAGGAAGTCGTAGAAACAGTGAAACAGAGGATATAGATGCTAGTCCATTGAGCAATGTGGTATTTCACCCTCCACGGCTTCCTGAAGATACGTTAATGGAGGTACAAAAAAGTGATTAATGGTTTACCTTGGGGAATTTTAATTGTTTGAAAATGCTAACTTTCTTTTTCTTTCAACATTTATCAAATGCAATATGTGTCTTGTTTAAAAGTGCCACAATAAACAGTTTATACAGTAAACATGAGATATGTTTTCACAGCAATCTCATACAGATGCCCTGAACAACCTTCGTTTTTCTCTGGCTTTTGTTCACTGCATCATGGAGTTGGCCTCCTCTAAGGATCCAGGTCTGAATGAAATCAGCAGTCCAGATATTTCCTTTTTAAAACAGAGCTTGTTGACCGATCAGATCAGCCTTTTAAGTCAAGAGTGGAGGTGAATATTGTCAAAATAGATGTCTATATATGTTTTTTTCTGTACATTTTAAATGATCATGTATTTTCTATAATTGTAGCTATGCAAGTCAATTAGTGTTGTACATGAAGGCTGAGGATTTTCTTTCATCTGCACTACACACTGCCAAAGAGAATATCAAACAGGGCCAACTCCTCCCCTCTGCTTCAGTTAAACAAGGTAAAAATAGCCATGCTAGCTCAATAATGCTAAAGTTAAGTTTGTTTTTCAATTCTACTTCATTATTACTAATCCTGTCTTCTATTTCCCCAGTAATCCGTAAGCTTAATGACATTTACAAGAGCTGTGTGTCTTCCTGTCGTTCCCTCAATGATCACCTGCAAAGCTTCCTTCTTGACAAACAGAAACTCATAGACCGATTTAAAGGACTCACGGCAGAGAAGCTGATTTACAGTCACACAGTGCACATGGTGAGCTCAAACAATAAATGTTGGATTTAGATTTGGATGGTATACACTGTAAAAGGACTTGTTTTAACCAAACTGTTTGTCCAGGTACAGTCAGCTGCACTTGATGAAATGTTTCACTATGGCATGGCTTCAGTGCAGCGATACCATAAGGCCCTTATTCTTATGGAGGGTCTGTCTAGAATCCTGACAGAACAAAATGACATTGACAGTGTTGAAAAATGTATGTATATAATATTTATAATTATATTACACTTTTTAAACAAAAACTAAATGTGTATCTCTATGTTTTCAGGTAAGCAGTGCATTGAGAGACGCCTCTCTGCTCTTCATCCTTAATGACCTTCTCTTTGTGCCTTTGCACTTTATCACTGTAGCTGACCACAAGAACCTACTACTTTCTTCCTTTTGTATGGTTTGTGATTTAAAATCGTAAATGCAGAAAATACTTGAACTCAGATTGTGTAATCATCATTGAAATACTAAATATGTATGCTTGGCGTGTTACTCAGTTCTTTAGTATTTTACACATTCAGTCTGAGAATATTGAATGGGTTTTTACTTGAAACAACGATTCCTTTAGCATTCTGCTGAATGGTATTAGTGCAATACACATTTATTGCATAATTAAAGTAGTGGATATGAACTTGTGAATGTGAAATTCTTGTCAATGAGCATGTTATTTATCTTCCAGTGTCACTGGTTTTATTGTTGTTTTTTGTTTGTTTGTCTGTTTTTGCCATCATATATAATTGTTTAAAGAAATATTGTACAGTACATGTATGCGTTTTTTACTGTGTCTTTGTGAGGAAAATAAACATTTTATTATTGTTAACTACGTTGACGTTTTGGAATTCTTATTTATTTAATATTATATAGATAGAGAGATAGAGATAGATAGAGAGATTTATATCATATAATACATAAGCTACATACATAAAACATACATATAATAATTTTACTGTTTCCTCTAGCGAACAGAAGTACATCCGGTTTACAGGAAAGGTTGTTGCGGTCGCCATGTTGCTGAATGAAATTAGCTACAAAACATTAGGTAGCCGCTAGCAATATCTATATTTTATTCAGTCAAATAATGGCGTTTGTGACACCAGATGTCTCATTGTAAATATGACTTAGGATATAAAGAACCATTAGGAAACCCCTCTATCTGTAAGTACACGTTTTTGACATTATATTGAGCTTTTATAACCCGTTAGCAGAAAATAAGCTAATAGCTAGTTATCCAGCTAGCACGCGCCCAGAGCACGGTTTATTGTTTGTCAAAATGGAGCATAATGCTGAAAGTGACGCTCTGTTGCTTATCCTATATGCGTTTATACATCACATTGGGGATTGTTCTTGCATAATGATACGTCTTGTCTATAAATACTTTCGTATCCTTTTGTAGCTGTGTTAGCGGACTGTACACCCAGCGATAAAGAGAGCGATACCGCCGTAACAAATAAATAAATGCACTGAGATCTCAATAAACGGGTTTTCACAGGATTCCGGGTATGTCAAAACATTGACTAATAAATTGAATCAGAAGCAGGTATTATAGGGATAGTGACAAGTAATGTTAACGAGTCAGTAATAAAGTGATAAAACCACTAATCACTATTAACGGTACAGTATTTTTTCTAAGAGGTCAAATCAATACAGAACATGTTAACGCATGGACAAAATATCACACACGTATTCTGTAGTAATGAGGATTATGGTAATAAATAATGTTATTAACACATTTTTATTACACAATCATGGATATTTTTTTCTGTATCACAGCATCCTATGCAAAAACATATAGTGTATATATAGGAAGAAAGTAAGTAGGAAAATAACCAATAATTGTAGCTTTGGCACTTTTCAACTTATGTTTAATTGTTCAGCCCTTATTTTACTTCAAATTTAATATTTATTGTAAATATTCTTGTCTTTCACAGTTCATTGTGATTAATCACAGTAACAGCATCACGCAATGCACCATGGAAGTGGATCACAGAATATTCAACGACAGCTTCAGAGATCAAAGACAGTGGGTGTGCCTGAGGCTGAGGAAGCTGTGCAGCATCAGCCTACTTTGGCGGTTACACAGCAGCAGCCCACAGCTAACCACCCACAGTCTCCTGTGACCACATTTACCTCTGCAGCCAGCCCCTCAGCACCCCAGTCACCCAATTATCAAATAATCATGAGTCGAAGCCCAGTCACCGGCCAGAACATGAACATTACTTTACAAAATGTGGGGCAGATGGTAACTGGAAACCAGCAAATCACTCTTACCCCAGTCCCCCTACAAAACCCGGCATCACCTGGTTTTCAGCACACCACACCACAGTGGATGCACGCTCCATCTTCCTACATCCAGGTCACGTCACCTGTGCCTCACCCTATACCTCCTCAAAGTCCTACTCAGCAAAGTCCAGTCCCTTTGCAAGGAGTCACGAGGCCAGGAGCTCCTGCAACAGCATTAAATGTGTGTGCGCAGAGCCCCACTCGCTTTGTAGAGGCTGGAATGTTAGTGCGACAGATCAATCTCGGAAGTCCTTCAGGAGGAAGTCACTTTATGTATCAGGACGGGACAGGGTTGGCTCAGATTGCTCCAGCCACACCAGGTCAAGTACAGCTGTCCACCCCGGCTACACCAGGCTCTGTGAGAGAACGGCGCCTCTCTCAACCACATTCTCAGACGGGAGGGACTATCCACCATCTTGGACCTCAAAGCCCTGTCGTCACAGGCAGTGCTCTGCCCACTTTAACCAGTCCCAGTCACATTACCACTTCCAATCTACCTCCACAGATCAGCAGTATCATTAAAGGACAGCTGGCTCGCCCCATGATATTTGAGAAGACATCACAGGGTGTGGTTGCTGGGGTAGGGACCACAGTCACAGCATCTTTTAATATACCCACCTCTATTCCACCTTCCAGTCCCTCCCTCACCAGTCCCTCACAAGGCATCTCCAACAATCCTCTGGTATCCAGCAGCATGTCAATAGGCACAGTAAAGAAGCAGGCTCCTAAAAAGTTGGATGAAATTGCGCCCTCTACTCCCGAGATTGCACAGTTACGGAAACAGTGCCTGGAGCACCATACAAAGAAGATGGAGAGTCTGAAGGAAGTGTTTAAAGAATATCTGATTGAGTTATTCTTTCTCCAGCATCTGCAGGGAAATATGATGGACTACGTAGCTTTTAAGAAAAAGCCCTGTGTTCCTTTGTACACATACCTAAGACAGAATGACCTAGACCTTGAGGATGAGGAGGAAGATGAAGAGCAGTCTGAAGTCATTAATGATGAGGTATTATTTTTAGCCTGATTGTAGCTAACATGTTGGGTCTACCTTTTACAAAACCATGCTTGTTTTAGGTGAAGGTTGTCACTGGAAAGGACGGCCAGGCAGTGACGCCTGTTGCCATAGCTACACAACTTCCTCCTAATGTTTCTGCAGCCTTCTCTGCCCCGCAGCAGTTTCAGGTGATGAAGGATACACATCTTTTCCCTCAAATGTCAGTGATCTACTTTATATACCCTTGTCAAACATTCATAAACATTGAAATCATTGTTTACAGGGAGCTGCTGGTGGTAACATTCCTAATTCTGGAGACATGGATGCCTTCAAAAGACAGCAGGCTATGGTGCAAGCAGGTAGGGCAAGGGTTGCTGCACTTCTGTGTCTCTTATGTTGCTTTGTTTCCTCCCCGTTTGCTTTTTTGTTTTTCTTTTCTCCCTCTAATTGCTTCTGCTTTTAGAAATTTGCCATCCTGTACTAGCGCTCAATGTTGAAGTCATACCTGGAGGAAGGAGAGGTGACCTGTATGGTCTTCAGAAGGCCATTCCCTTGTGCCCAGTGCTTTTTTTTTCGTTATGAGGGTATTGTGTGTTTTAAATCCCAGATCAGGCTAAGAGGTCCCGGATTGACGTTGGTCGCCATGGGTTGATTTTCCAGCATCCTGGTGTAGCTCCTTTAGGATCACCTGGCGTTCCACTCCAGCAGCTTATGCCAACTGCGCAAGGTAGGAGTGCTACAACCAGGCTGCTCTTTGTTCTGTCCAATGCTGCTGGACGTACCCCCTCCAAAGTCAAAGAAGATTCATAAACAAACCATTTCTCCTTCTACAAACAAACTCCATGCAGCAGCAACAGACAGATCCCACCAACTTCTTGAGGTGTTCAGCAGTCCAAAGGAAATTCAGGCTTAGCTCTACCAGCACTCTGTCAGAATAAATTGGGATGACGAGAATTCAAGTCTGAAGAAGAGTAGCCACTCAATGGGAAGATGCCATGTCTTGTGATTTCTTTTTTTCTTTAGACTTTTTGTTTAAATTTTATATTGATCATCTGCGTTTTTTCATGTCTTCTTTCTGATATCTGCTTTCTTATCTAATCTCCAATACTTCTGGAGATGGGTCTTATTTTGGAGCTGGATCACTAAACATTTGGGAAACTTATGGGAAATTAAACTTTCAAATGGGTCGAACATTTTCCCATTTTTATAGATTCCCACAATTCTTTTGGTTTTCCATTGTCATTCAGTCACAGTTCATCTCTTACTTGGACTTGTATCTTGTAATATTACACAAGAATTCAAAGTCACCATCATGCATTTGTCCTTCATCTTGTGGAGTATTCATGTCCACATTTAGTTTGTCTTCTTTCATGTTATTTCATGGCATTTTGTTCTGACTTGGCTTCTTTCCCTCAGTCTAAGTAGGAGGGAAAACATGTGGAGGAGTTTTTGCGATTGTGGTGGTGTGGGTGAGTCAGGGCGCCTAGGCCAAATGATGTGACGTTGAGGGAGGTAAGGCAGGCACTGCTTTAGTGTGCACAGCTCCGCTCAGGCCTGCTGTTTGCAAGACCCCATGTGTGTCCTTTTGCTCACCTCTGTGCTTTGTCGCTTTGTGAGGCATTTAGATGCCTTGGGTACTGCTACATTGCTTCATGCATGATAAACATATGGTGTTTTTGTGGATGTCTGCTTTGTGTTTTGTTCCCCTTTCTTCCCCTGATGCTTGGATCTTGTGTCATTTTCTGATAAATCATTTCAGTTTTCTTTCTCTTGAAATACCTTTCTTATTGCATGTATAGTTTGTATGTTAAACTACATTTTCTCAACATTTAAAATGCAATATTTTGATTTTGCATTAATCAAAGTAGTATATTATTTGACAAATGTGTAGTTGATCATATTAAGTTCATTTCTTCTGTAATCATGGCTGTATGAGTTCCATTAATTTTTGCTCGGATCACCAGGAACTAGTACTTTGCTCTTTATTCATATAGTATTCATATCTATTTCATTAAAGCACAATCCTGAGGAGCTCTAATAGCTTAATATTGTTATCTCTAAATAAAATGACTAATTAATGACTAAATTAATATTGAGGGATTAGTCTAAAGCATTTTAAGTAAAATTGATTTAGATAAAAAGCGTTGATACATTACATTACATTACACAACACAGAATGAAAAATATTACTGCGAACTGATTGTTTATTTTTCTTTGTGTTACTCTCTTTACCACCCCTACTTTCCCTATAATTTTGTTACATCTATGTAGGCGGGATGCCCCCCACTCCTCAAGCTGTACAGATTGCAGGACAGAAGCAGAACCAGCAGCAATATGACCCATCCAAAGGTCCTCCCGTGCAAAATGCTGCAAGCTTGCATACACCACCTCCACAGCTGCCTGGCAGGTTACCTCAGGGGACTCTTCCTATCGGAGGCCTACCTATGGCCCTGGCTCAGCAGGCTCAGTTAGTGGAAGGTCCTGCCCAGCCTGGTGCTCAGCTCCAGGCTCAGGTGAAGTTGCAGACAGGTGGGCCTGTCTTGTCACAGGTTAATCCACACACACAGCTCCAAACCCAACTTCAAGGTCTTCATCTCATGCAGCCACAGCAGTCCCAGGCCATGCTTCAATCTGGACAGGTGGTCAGTCATATAAAAGCTCCATCATTGAATAGTAATGATCAAGACTTCCTACTTACAACTGTTTTTTTTTTAGACCGTGGCCCTTGCTCGTCCAGCCACAGACCCTAACCAGCAAGTGCAGAGGATTATGACTAACTCACTATCAATGCCAAATGTGTCTCCTGCTCCCATCTCAGCTTCAAACGCTGTTACTTCTGCTCATAACGCAGTTACTGCTCGACCACTCGGCTCCAACATGAATCCAAGCTCTCAGTCCAAACTGACTGGTACAAATGGCACATCCACAGGCAGAATGGGAGCTTTTTGTCAAAATGCGACTATGCAGATATCACAGGATGGTTCTCAAGACAAGCAAATTGAGCAGGCCAAACTGGTGAGTTCTCTTAGAATAAGAAACCAGCCCTGTTAAATGTCATTATAGCTTTTAATGAGTTTTCTGATGTTGTTTTAAACCACTCCAGGAAACTCAAGTGCATCAGCGCATCTCTGAGCTCAGGAAGGAGGGACAGTGGTCAGCAAGTAGACTCCCTAAACTTGTGGAAGCCTCACGACCAAAGTCCCAATGGGACTATCTACTGGAGGAAATGCAGTGGATGGCTGCGGACTTTGCCCAAGAGAGAAAATGGAAAGAAGCTGCTGCTAAGAAGGTAAATTTTTTTATTTATTCATGTACATTAAGTAATATGGAATCTAATCTAATCTAAGTTACTTTGTATCACCACTATAGCTGGTTCGCACTTGTGTAAGATACCATCAAGAGCAAAAGAAAAGTGAAGAAAGGTCCAAAAAAGAGCAAGAAATTAATCTTCGTCATATTGCCAGCACCATTGCCAGAGAGGTGGAATTTTTCTGGTCCAACATTGAGCAGGTATGTTTCAAAAATATAACTCACATCGCACATGCCTGGTGTTTTGTTGTACATATTTATTTTTGTTCCCAACAGGTTGTGGAAATTAAACTCCAATTTGAAATGTATGACAAGCGTTTAAAATCCTTAAAGATACAAAATTTATCAGCAAAAGGTATGATTTAGTCTAAATTAAAAATTAATTGTTCATATGTCAAATGTTCACATCTTTCTGTTTTATAGTGTCTGGCCAACTTACAGGAGAAAGTTTAAAAAAAGAGGTAGAGACTGTTAACATTTTCAATATGCACGTGCATGAAAAGATTCTTATGAATTTGTTTTGTTTTTTTTTAGAAAATGACCTTGCCAAGTAGGAAAAGAAAACATAGTTCGTCTTTGACAGATGAGGATGGTAAGCATTAAAGTTGTGTCCATTTACATACACTTACTTACAGTAATTCAAAAAACTTCTGCATTATATACTGTATCCTTAAACATATTTGTTTTAATATTTTTTGTAGTTCCAGATGAAGAGGGCACCATAGATGAACAGGAGGCCATAGAGAGAGATACAGACCACAAAGCAGAGCTGATGAACCTTGCCAAAGACGGTATTCTTTTAAAAACTTGATCTAATTAGTTAAGTTTAACTGAGTTATTTAATGTAGTAAGAAATCTATGCTATTGGCCTGCTGTAAAAACATTAATAAATCACTCAATATTTTGTTTCTTTGATTTTTATAGCTGAGATGCCTTTAGATGCTCTGGTGAAGCAATATGCTAGCGCCTATGCTGATGACTTTGAGTGGCCCCAGCCTAGTCCTCAAAATGAAGAGGAAGACGCAGAGCCTGAAGGTGCTTCTTAGTAAACTAACAATCAATCAAATCTGTCAGAGAAAATATTAAGTTTTACGTATTCTTATTTCATATGTTACAGAAATTGGGTGTGATGTGGGCAGTCCGCCTGATGCGGTGGTGATTGATTCCTTGCTCAGTGTTGACCAGTATCGAGGCAGTGACAAGGCCGCATCATCTGACTCAGACAGAAAGCCTGCCAAAGACATTGCTGAAGTTGCTGCTGCCACAGAGCTCCTGTTGCCCAAAGGCAGTTTTAGGACCACTTGCTCTGTAAGACATTTATCCTAAAATATAAGTATGTAAATTATACAGTTTGTTAATTGTTGCATTTGCTTTAGACCCGCAGCCCAGCTCCTCTTTTGTTACATGGTTCCCTGCGAGAATATCAACAGATAGGAGTTGACTGGCTGATTAGTCTACACAAGAAACGTCTCAATGGCATCCTGGCTGATGAGACAGGCCTTGGGAAAACTGTACAAACTGTGGCATACATGGCTCATTTAGCTAGCCAAGAAGGTATGCTTGGGACTTTCAACTTCTCTGTTGATTTTAATCTTATTTATTATTATTAACATAAAAAAATATATTTTTTGCTTAGGGATATGGGGGCCTCATCTTATTGTGGTAAGAACAAGCAAGCTACTAAGCTGGGAGGTGGAATTCAAACGCTGGTGTCCTGGCCTTAAGATCCTTCTGTACCTTGGCAACAGACGAGAGCGGAGATCTTTGAGAAAGGTTGGTAATGAAATACCTTTATATTATAAACTGACTTGTATAAGGATGCAAATAGTATAACATTGGTCTGTTATCTACAGTGGTGGGGTGATGCAAACAGTTTCCATGTTTGCTTGACATCATATAAGTTACTAATGATGGACCAGAGACACTTTTTGAGAAGAAAATGGAGACACCTGGTTCTGGATGAGGTTCAACTTATCAGAAACATGACTGAGAAACACTGGCAAACAATATTTACTATCAAAAGGTAATACTGGTGTTACACTATATAGACTATATTTTCTGTGTATATTGATGTAATGTTGTTTCTCACAGTGATCAAAGGATACTTCTCATCAATGCTCCTTTACAAAATACTTTGAAGGAGCTATGGACCATGATCCACTTTCTTTTGCCGGGAATTACAAGGCCTTACTCGGACTTCCCTGTAAAGGCAGGCACAGACCATAATCAGGACTACTGTCACAAACTGGTCATCCGTTTGCACCGGGTAAGTTTAGCTCTTTCAAAAGTCTCCTATAAAACAAACTACATCCCTAAATAGTCATAAATGCAATCTTTTGAAAATGTAGATGATCCAGCCTTTTATTCTGAGGCGCTCTAAAAGAGATGTGGAGAAACAACTGCCTAAGAAGTATGAACATATCCTGAAGTGTCTCCTCTCTGGAAGGCAAAAGAGCCTGTATGAGGATATCCTCACTCAGTCAGGGTAACATTTCTTTTGTAACTGGTAATGTATCTAGTAGGGCTGTGCAATGATTCAAATTTCAATTTTAATTATTGCTCTTCTCAATTACAAAAACTAAATAATCGATAAAAACAATTAATTAGGCTTTCACAGATTTTGAATTGTGTCATACAACTGAGACTAAAATATAATATTGAATTTTGAATAAAATTAATGTCTTGAGCTAATGTTAAAAAGCTTTATTTAAAAAAAATTCTTCAGTTAAGAAATGAAATAAATAAATTCAATCAAATTACAAGCATATCTATCTTTACCCAATGTTTCAAATAATCGTAAAAAAAACACATTTTCCATAATCGACTAGCCCTATTATCTAGGTTATATAAAGACCATCAGTGTTGTCTTTTGTCATGTCTTCTTTACACTTTCTTTTGTCCTAATTTGCCTAGGACCCAAGAGGCTCTAAAAACAGGCCATTTTGTTAGTGTACTTGAAGTGCTGATGCAGTTACAGCGAGTATGTAACCATCCTGATTTGGTGTCACCTAGAGAGACCAAAAGCTCATTTTTCATCCCTACTCTACAATACAATGTCCCATCTTTGGTCTTGGGAGCATTACAGAAAGATCCAAACACGGTAAACATTGTAGTTTTTTCTCTTCTGTATATCTTCAATTTCTTATTATTTTGGTATGTTATTTTAGTTGTATTTTGTACAACTTATCTCTATCTTTATGTCTTTGCAGATTGCAGATCTGTCCATATTTAATTTGATCAATAATGAGAACAAACTGACTCGTTATCAAACTGAGGAGGCAGTACCTAAACTAAAGCTCTCACAGCAGCTTATAGAAGAGCTCTACTCAGGCCCAGATCAACCTTCAAGACCCAAACCATGTCCAATAAAACCAATGAGGTCAGTTGTACAATATGTCAAAATTTAGGACACACCATTTGTCTAAATTACACTCTTGAAAGGAACAATTAATCAATATTAAAATGCCAAACATTTTTATTTAAGATTGTTCCAGCCTGTGCCGTATGGGACAAAGCCAGAGGGACGTCTCACTTCTTTTACAACGGCACCAGGCCAGCGTTCTCTGAATTCTTCCGTCACTAGCCTATGTCCCACTACAACAAGCCAGGCAGTGCAACTCAGGGGTAAATCCCCTGTCACCACTGGAGCTGCCACCCCTACCTCACATGGTAAGATTTTTCAAAAAGGAGAAAACAGCATGTTTTTTTGGTTTTGTTAGAACTGTCCAGGATTATTTATATACAGTATAGTAATTAGTTAATAGTTTTGTGTGTGATGTTTGCTTACAGCATGACTCTTGTGGTGTTTTGGAGTTTATTGAATCAGAGGAAATTTTATATATATATATCTTTAGTAATATGTGCATTATGCCTACTAATAATATTACTAGAAATTCCTAACAATGCACACTGCATACAAAACAATGCTTTTCTCTATTGGCATTGACCCTACACATTCTTTGACAAGTCTTTCACAGTCTTTGAAGTCTCAACATAATTTACTTTTTAGCACCAATTATAATTGGACAAAAATGTTTAGCACCAGAGGTTTTAGTACAACAACTATCAACTGAAACACAAGAGTCCTGCTAACATTGTCAGAATTTTGGTTGAGTCTGAAAATCAATCATCCTGTGATTACTTACTGACATTCATTATCCTGCTTGCATTTTTGACCCAGCATTTCTGAGTGGGTTAAGGGAAACATGATGATTTAACTACACCTACCCCTAACATGCAGTGCCATGCCCAATTGCCTTGTACTTCACAGTGTTTGGAACAGCTACTCAGAGAGCCCAGACTACCCCTCCCGTCAACAGCAACAACACTGCCGCCTCTACTGTAGCCGCCTCTGGGACATCTGGGCCTGGACAGCATGTGTTAGGGGCAACTCCTGTGGCTATGGGCCAGACCTTGGCTAATGCAGTTGTGGGAGCTATCACTTCTATAAGCCAGCCTGGAGTAGCACAGGTCGCCAGGCCTGCTCTAGCCCCCAGCCATGCCATCCAGCCCAGTTTACTGTCCCAGAGGCTGGTTCTTACATCTCAGGCCCAGGCACGGTTGCCTAGTAAGTGGCCTCCCCTTCATCCCTTTGGCATCTCCCCTCTACCTCTGCACAGCAGAATGGGCTGCCCTGATCTGAGGATTATACTTGGGGCACTGCTGATATGTTATTTTGAGTTCAACCATATTAAACAGAAATTTGAGGAAGACAGAAAAAATATGTCTTAAAATGTAAAGCCATATCAGCAGCATCTCCTCAGCCTCAGTAATTCCCTAGTTTCCTTTTCAAAACCTGCATGTTCACTGTAAACTCAGTTCTGTTATGCCACATATCACCACAGTATTTAACCGTAGTGATTTTATACACCCCTTCTTTTTAACTCCCAGTTTACTAATCTTTTCTTCTCTTGCTTTAGCCCATCTGCAGGAAGAAAGCTACCTGAAGCCTTGTTTATATTTTTTAATTTGCTAATGCAAAGCATGCAAATATGGTCCCACATTTTGTGAGCTCCATCTTCCTTAAATATGAACAGAGAAGCCCTTGAATCTCCCAATTTGTAGACAATACAAGGGTCTTGGGTGATTTTATTTTTTTAATTTTGAATTATTTATTGCTGCTTTATGTATTTCTGTATATGATTGAAATGCTTTATGTTTGTAGTTTAAGCTTTTAAACTAATTGCTGAATTGTACAGGAATTTATACAAGATCAAAATATTTTCAGTGCATCCTTTTATGTGTGTATGCATTAGACTCTGTCACCTGAGGACTGACATAGCCATTCCTTTTTACCCCTGAAGGTTTATAATTGTATACGCTACTGTAATTGTGGAGGGCTTTGCCTATTCCACAAAATAACTCACCTTGGTTCTGCATGATATCCTTTTCACCCTTTAACTAACGTTTGTTTATTTTACACATGAGAGAGCGGAATCAAATATCCCCTGTATACGTATATTGCGAGATAATATTAATGTTCTGGTTTTTTTTCTAAGGTGGAGATGTGGTGAAGATTGCCCAGCTGGCAAACATAGCAGGCAATCAGACTCGAATCTCTCAGCCAGAGACCCCAGTTACCCTCCAGTTTCAAGGCAACAAATTTACATTGTCTCCCAGTCAGCTCCGCCAGCTTACTACTGGACAGCCGCTGCAGCTGCAAGGTACACTCGGTAATGTACCTCCCATTGTGGCAGTTTTTTCCCTAACCTTTTTAGATTTTCCTTGTCTCACCATTTAACCAACTTAATGTCCAAAGTGATTATGGTACACATTTGTATTATTATTTGAGTTTGTCATATTTTTATGTTCCAGGCAATATCCTGCAAATTGTGTCTGCTCCAGGTCAGCAGATCATCAGGCCACAAGGATCTATGGTAATGCAAACAGTGCCACAAACTGTAGCCACAACTAATGCTACACCTACCCCTCAGCCTCCCACAACAACACAACAAGGTGATTCTTTTAATACACAGGATTCAAATTTAAAACGTGTGTGTTTTTTATATTTGTGATATGATGCTATTGCCATATAGATTTGCTAATTAAATGTGTAAATTCAAATATTGTTTTTAGCCTTGGGCAATGCAACAGCAGCCTCCACCAAGCTTATCCCTTCAGTCAATTCAGCCACACAGGTCAGTAGTTTGAAGCTTTGTAAATCATATTAAAATTGTTTTGTCAGTGTTTAAAAATGTATTTCTGGATTTCTGCAAATTTGATTCCTTTGTACAGGAATCTTCAGAAGAGAAGAGCAAGCATACAAAAGAGAGTTTAAGCCGCTTGTTTCAAGCTAACAAACGCCGGTGTAGCCGTAGTGTGATGTATGGAGCAGACGTGCTCCAGGCCTGTATGGTAAACCCTGAACCTACTCACTCAGCGCTAACTGCAGGAGGCTGGCACTGGGTGGGTCTTGAGAGCTGTCTACACACACAGAGGTCCAGCATCGGCTCAACATCAGCTTTGCAGTCTTTGCTGTTGTCTGATGTAGATCGTTTAGACACTGCCAAAAGATCTCTCATGAGGTAGTAATTTCCTTACCTCTCAATCAAAGACTGACTTTTGGTGAATACAAATATAATTCTACTCTTGTCATCATCTAGGCTAGAATGTGTGGTACCTCCTGCTGTAGCTCATCCCTCTCAGATTTATGCAGCCAATCCAACAGTGCCCTACAGACTGGAGCAGAAATCTATTCAGCGTAACCTGGTTGAAACTGTGTCCCCTCACACCACTGACATCCACCGCTTTGCATCCAGACAACTTGTGCAGTTTCCAGATCTGCAGCTGATGCAAATGGACTCAGGTTAGCCAACTTTGATGACATCCCAAATGCTATGTCCTACAATTAATGTCAAAATGCTAGACTTTGTTAGTTGTGTATAGAGATCTAATTTTGATATGTGTTTATGTTTAGGTAAACTGGAAGCACTGGCCATTTTGCTGCAGAAGCTGCGGTCAGAGAATCGGCGTGTTCTCATCTTTACACAGATGGTTAAAATGCTGGACATCCTGGAAGCCTTCTTAGATCACAGACAGTTGACTTATGTCCGGGTAGATGAAAGCTTCACTCCAGATGAAAGACGGGTAAAAAAAAGAACAAAACACTTCAAAATTTTGCTGAGGAAAAAAAAGGACGAAATGTATTACTCTCTTCCCTACCTGGTGGACACTGTTCCTCCCAGGGTCTACAGATGAGCACACATCAATATTCGCAAATTAATACACATTTTTAGAGCTGAGCTGATTAGTTTCACTTATTACAAACCTTTGTCCTCTATTTATTCCCTTCAGGAGAATATCAAGAGATTTAACAGGAACAGACAGGTGTTCTGCAGTATCTTGACCAACCGCAGCTGCTCCACAGTTGGTGCTGTGTTTGATGCCGACACCATCATCTTCTATGACACTGACCTAAATCCAAGTATGGATGCACACACCCAGGAGTGGTGTGATAGAATTGGACGCTCAAAGGATGTACACATTTATAGGTTTGTTGTCACACACTGAATGTGATAAATGTAAAGCCAATTTTTTTCTTTTTTTAACATAATTTACCTGTCATGCCTTGAATTAAAATAATTGGGCTCTTTAGGTTGGAGAGTGGAAACTCCATTGAAGAGAAGCTGCTGAAGAATGGCACTAAGGATCTGATCAGAGAGGTGGCTGCCCAGGGCACTGACTACACTTTGGCTTTTCTCACACAGGTAAGATACCATGACCATTGTTTTCTGGTTAGTTCAAAAGCACTGGGGTCAGAAAATAATGATAGAGAAGCATGATAACAGTACAGTCTTTTTTTTTAAGAAAGGCCAAACTAACTGATGTTGTGTGACTTTGTAGCGAACCATCCAAGATCTTTTTGAGGTGGAGGCAGCATCAGGAGAGAAAGTAGAGGAGTTTGTGGTTCTTCATCAAGAACCATCTTCCTCTGAAGTAATTTCTTCCAAAGTGGCTCGACCCTACATTCAGGCACTCCAGAGTATAAACCTTGATGGGCCTCCAGAAGAGGAAGACCAACAGCCAATGGAGGAAGAGCTGACAGACAAGGAGTCAGCAGAAGATGAACAGGACTCAGAAGTTCAGGTGGAGCCTGCTCAAATTGAGGCGCTAAATACAGTTATGGAACAGGTTGGTTTACAAAACGAAACAACGTCATACAGTTAATTCCGGAGTTTACATTTTCACCGCTAATATGGACCAATAATAATAAGGCCAAATACTTTTGATCAGGCTCCTTCTCTTTGTGCCTTTTCCTGTGAAGTGCTGTGAGCCTTGCTCTGGCCCCGTGTAGGTGTGGGGGTGTGGGGGTGTGGGGGTGGGTGTGTGTGAGAATGGGTGTGTATGAGAGAGAGTGGGTGGGTGTGCAATAGAGCATTCTGCAGATGATAAAGAGACAGCACATATGGCACTTGTTCATCAGCTAGTGTCAGTATCAGAAAGCACAAAACAAAGTACACCTCAGAGAAGGTGCAGGTTTTCAAAAGTGAAGCCTAATTTAGTATCATCACCAAGAACCAGAGTGTGTGAGAATGTGTGTGTGTATGAGAGGGAGTGGGTGGGTGTGTGTGTACTGACGAGAAGACTCCACTCCCTCCTGTCACACGGGAGCATTTACAGACTATTGTCTTCCAGCGCAAACTTTTTATTTTCTACAGCATTACAAAGCATTAGTAGCGAGCCAGACGAGAGCTTGTCTCTGATCTCAACAAGTCTTTTAGAAAATGCTTTAGCTGAATGCTGACAAAGATAATAAGGACAATTAGAAGAATAAGGATAATAGTTGTAAGCTGTTGGACACAGAAATACCTAATGTGTAACTTATAGATTATATCTGGACTGGTTTAGTCCTGGTTAAATTGTGGTTTAGGTGTACGTTATTGTGCTTATGAAAAGACTTGACTCAAACAAAATATGTACCTGTAGTGAATATTTTCTGTCATGTCCTATTAGTAAGATTATGGTTAAAATATTTTGATTTGAGCTATGAACTGTAGAAAAATCATGTGTGGGCTACTTATAAAATATTATGTACAATAAAAAAAATACATTATTAGTTTATATTGGTTATCGGACAGACAATTTTTTAATTTTTTGGTATCGATCCAAAATGTCATTATCGTGCCTCACTAGAAGAAACATCTATATTACACCTCCTGCTGAGTCTTATTTCCTTTTACATTTTCTCACACAGCTCACACCAATCGAAAGATATGCTCTGCATTACCTGGAGTACCTCCACATCAGTGACGATGAGACTGTTGTCAAGGTAACAAACTGTTGTGTACTTGTGTATACGAGTGTTTTTGCTATATACTCACTAACATTGCATTATTTCATATGTATTTACTACATTATCCTCATTTGACTTTGTCTAATTTTCTCTAGGAGCGTTTAGAGGCATCTAAAAGAAGCTGGGAGTTACACCAACTCCAAAAACTGAAAGAGGAAGAGGTGGAGAAGCAGATGAGGGATGAAGATCTTTTTACTTACACAAGAGAGGATGCATACAACATGGTATGTACCTGACATCTTCCGCTGGTCATACTGATAATAATGTTTAATAGCTCAACATATTTTCTCTTCTGTTAACAGGAATATGTATTTGATGTGGAAGATGGCCAAACAGAAATCATGCCTGTAAGGCTAGATTTATATACTTGATTTATATACTTGATTAATATACAAATTATTTTCTGAAGTCATCAGTCATACAAAACTCTTTTGTGACTTAATTCCATAGATTTGGACTCCTCCTACCCCACCACAGGATGACAATGACATTTATATTGACTCTGTAATGTGTCTTATGTATGACACAACACCTATACCCGAGTCCAAACTGCCTCCAATTTACATCCGCAAGGAGCAGAAGCGTCTCAAGATGGACCCCTCATGTGTGTTGGATGAGCTCTTTGAATTTTTAGATTAAGACTTTAAATAGTTTGCATGGTCACTCATGTTTATGTGACTTGCTTTCTGTCTAGCAGCAGCCAGGAAAAAGAAGAAAGGCCATGGGGAGACGGTCATTCCTCCACGGTCACTGTTCGAGAAAGCTAGCATGCTGAAAGTGCGGCGTGAAGTCAAAGACCAGAAAAAGAACTTTTCTCTTAAACAGCAAGCTCCTTTTGCCAAGCCACTTCCCTCGCTGGTTAAACCTGCCATGGAAAGTAGCCAGGACAATCCTGAGTGGCTCATCTGTGAGGACTGGGCACTGCTTCAGGTACAAGCTCTTGTTTGCTAACATAGAAAATTACACTGTATATATTGGAATTGGTTTATGTTTCATGTTCTTTACAGGCTGTGAAGCAGTTGCTGGAGCTGCCTCTGAACCTCACCATTGTATCTCCTGCTCACACGCCCAACTGGGACCTGGTGAGTGATGTTGTGAACTCCTGCAGTCGCATCTATCGCTCACCTAAACAGTGTCGCAACCGCTATGAAAATGTCATCATCCCCAGAGAAGAGGGCAAGGTAATTTGTTGTCACAATTTAGAATTAAAAAAATCACCCTATACTTTGTTTAAAAATACATCAAAATACATCTATCAAATTTCAGTTGGTGTATGAAGCAAATCCCAAAAAGAAGACCAAAAGCATTTACAAGGTTAGTTTTTCAGATTTTTTTTAAATTTCTGTTTTCCCGGTAACTGCTGCTGATATGAATCTATTCTGGGTATTTTTGTGTCTGTTCAGTCTAAAAACAGCCGTCCTCTACGAACAAGTCAAATTTATACACAAGATGATAATGCAACACACATTCAGCTCTATAACAGTCGTTTTGAACTCATGAAGATCATTGCCAGCAAGAGGAGCCCTCCAATCAAACCACTGTGAGTACTAACTATTACTCAGCTCAAATCCTTTAAGGATACTTCAGTATAGCTGTAACTGATGCATTTATGTCAACATTTTTATTAACAGATTGGGAATGAACCCCTTTCAAAAAAATCCAAAGCATGCTTCAGTTCTGGCGGAAAGGTTTGGAGCTGTTACTTTTTTTACATTGACCCTGCTTAAATCCTCAACCAATGTTTTCTCTTTTCTCTTCTTTACTTTCATTCCAGTGGGATTAGCTATGACAAGCCCCTGCCTCCCATTCAGGTTGCATCACAACGCGCTGAAAGGATTGCAAAAGAGAAAAAGGTGACTGACTGCAATGCTGAGGAAACATTGTTGTGATATAGGGCTATACAAATATAATTTAATTATATTGTATCATTATTTTAAGAAATACAGTTGTGTATTGAGTTTGTAATAAATACATTGTTTCCATGTGTGCAGGCCCTTGCAGAGCAGCAGAAAGCTCAGTTGGCGCAGCAGCAGGCTGGAGCTCCCCAGGCACAGGCTGCCCCAGGGCAGGCCCAGGCCCCTGTGGCAGCTCAAGCTCAGGCACAGGTCCCTCAGGCAGCCTCTGTCACTGGAGCTGCTGTAGTGCCCAATGCAGCTGTACTGGTAAAGACTGCAGCAGTTGATCAATAGTGTTTGTGACTTGTATCAGAACTAACCATACTTACACATGGATTTATCTTTTACAGGCTGGAGCCATAAAAAATGCCACTGTAGGCACAACAATCCAGGCTGGTATGTTAACACACATGGTTGTCATTTGAAAGCTTTGGTATTCCCAATGTATAATTTATTTATCCTTGTTTCATTCAGCCACTGTAGCGGGTAATGTGATTGTCAACACAGTAGCTGGCGTCCCTCCAAGTCCCTTCCAGGCCAACAAGCGCCTGGCATCTCCAGTCATACCCGGCACCCTATCGGTGAGTCATAGTTCTCCATCAGTGCCTCTGTGGCTTGATTTGGCCACATTCTGTAAAAAAAAAGAATTCAGTACTTGAATTGCTTTTGCATTGGCTCTTGACTGACTCCCGCTGCTCAGTGTAAACAAAATGCATATTGCAGGTGCTGAAGAATTAGCTCAGTTCATTGTTGCTTTTGTTGTTCCAGCCTGTCGGAGCAGCTGGAGCCCAAGTAGTACATGCTCAGCAAAGAACTGTAGCAACGGCTGCTGCACCTGCTGATGTGGTTGCCATAGCTACAGGGCAGGGTGTTCGAGCCATTACCCCGGTGACAGCATCTGCTGTAGTTTCTACTACATTGAGCCCAGTCCAAGCACAGACCCGCCCACTGGTCCCCCCAGGTATGAGAAGGAAGTAAAAACATCTCCAGTTGTTTGGACCACTTGTTATACTGACTGGTGTGTGTTGTGCCCAGCCACAGGTATGCCTCTTCCCCAGGGCAAGCCTCTGACCCATGCCCATCTTCAGATGCTCCGGCAACAACAGCCAGCGACATCACCTCAGATCAAACCGGTGGGGAAATCACCGGTACAATGGGGTCATACCCTTTATACTGCTGCATGAGCCTCACTCAAAAGGGTTAAGGGAGGCTTAGTTCTTACCTGATCAAATCCTAACATCGTACATTTGTCCTCTTCAGGAGTTGCTGAAGATGCACAAACATAAGCTGCAGCTCCAGCAGCAGCAGCAGGTGGCAGCGGCGGTGGCAGCAGCTCAGAGTCAGCAAGCCATTGTGGCCCAGCAGCCCACCACAGTCCAGGCTGCCCAGGCTGCTCAGGCCAGTCCCCAACTGACTGTGGCCGCTCCGAGACCAGGAGCTGTGCTCACAGGGACTACTGTGGCCAACCTGCAGGTGACCAGACTGGTAAGATCACTTATACACAATACACATATGTACATCAAAATACTGAATATAATTATTCATTACCATACAAAAGTAGACTTTCTAATAGAAAAATCATGATTGTGTATTTTTGCAGACTCGAGTTCCTGCTCAAGGCCAGATACAGACCCAGGCTGCACAGACGGCTCAGGTGACTCTCACCAAACCTTCGGTGGTCTCTGTGCCAGCTGTGGTATCATCTGCTGGTGTCACCACCCTGCCAGTAACTGTGGCAGGCATTAGTGTAGCTATTGGACAGGCACAGAAAACTGGTAAGTTGTTTTCACGCCACTTGGACAATAGAAAATGAACAGTCACTATTTGATGTTTGGTTTTCCTTTCTGTCTCTCAGGTGGACCTGTGCTGACCCCATCTTTCCCGCAGATGCAGGTCCAGCAGCTGCTGCAGATGAAGAAGCAGCAGCAGGCTGCAGCCGCAGCTCAACAGAAACAGCCTCAGCAGCAAACTCAAGCCACCGTTCAACAGAAGGTCTGTTACATATCATGGGCCATAAGGATTTACATTTGTGTTTGTCAATATTTCTTTTGTTTTCTCTTAATTATATTGTGGCTGTAATAAATTATACTGTCCTCCTCAGATTGGCACTCAGCAGGTGACAGTGCAGGCAGCTCAGGCCGGCCAACAGTCACAACAGAAAGTGACCTACGCTGCCGCCACTCAGCTCCAACCTGGGATCAAGACTCAATTCTTCACCACGTCCATCGCTCAGGCTCAGAAATCTGCTGGAGCTCAACAAATACAGGTGATTATTCTCCCTTTTTGTTTTACTTGTAAAAGAAATCGGCTTTATTGTCAAAGTGTGTGGAATATTCAAGGAACCTGTCTTCATTTGAGACTGTTTTATTTACTAGGTTTCTAAACTTCCACAAATAGTGCAGCAGCAGCCAACTGTGGCCAATATTCAACAAATTGTGTCTTCTCCTCAGCAGGTACCCACTTTTAGGCTAAGCTTTATTTTTGAAATGTACAGTATGTCTAAACTTACCATGGGGTTTGTTGTTTTGCAAACCTTTGCAACTTGCGTAACCTTTACTTTTAAAGTTAAAACTCACTCCAAGGTTCTGGTAATGAACAGAAATGGCCCTTTTCCACTAGCACTACTCGACCCGACCGACCCGCTTTTTGAACATTTTCACTACATTTCCACTAGGCAGCCGTTAGCAGTACCAGGTACTTTTTTAGTATCTTTTTAGCCCTGGTTCCAAGCAAGCCCAGCTTTGCTGCATTTTCTGTGCTTTCAAGTGACAAAAAGCCACAAAGCCAGAAAAGGTACTCTAGCCTCCTGCTCTGCTCCCGCTCCTCCATTGAGTTTGTTTATGGCACGTAAATAGGACGTCACATCGATGCCGTGCGGATGTCCCCAGCAACAATAAAGCGGTACAAAAAAGTAATGGAAAACAAACCAAAACCGAGTAAAACTGAGCTAAGTTAAGTAGACTTGAGTAGCACTAATGGAAAAGTGCCATAAGTAACTGGTCTTTAACAGCCATAGGCATATTGGGAAGATAATGTTTTTATTGTGATTTTTCAGAGCACTGCGTAAAATGATCTTATTGGTGTGTTTGTCCCTCTCAGATCCAGGCAGCTCCTCAGACAGTAGCCCTGACTCAAGTGACCCCCTCGGCCCCAGCCCAGGTGCAGATGATCCCCGCCGGCACCACCACAGCCCAGGTTGTCCAGCAGAAGATCATCCAGCAGCAGGTGGTGACTGCGGCCGCCTCGCCTCAGATACAAACACCACCATCCCACAGCCCGGCCCAACAGTCTGCAGCCCCTTCTTCTGCTGCAGAGTCTCCAGTGCAGCAGCCAGCCCCGCCACAACAAACCACCAAGGGTCAGGCTCGCCAGGGCAGCATCAGGGCCAAGACAGCAGCCAAGCCCAGTGGAGGAAATACATAGGGGGGATAGTGTTTGTTCAATGTATGTGCAGTTCAGAAGTGACAGGAGGTGGAAGCATGACCTCAATCTCAAAACAATTTGAAATGACTTGTACGTATTGTGTGTCAGAAAGAGCACAGCACTTGTGCATATCTGCTCTTGACATAGTTCTGGTGGTTTTTGAATCATAATAGTTAGAGCTCAAATTAAATCATTTTGATCAATATGGAATTAAATAATTCAAGCATTTTGAAATTTGACAAATTGTCTAAATATTGTTTCCACAACTACCCAGCTACCAAGACCTGAAGCTAGGCTGTGTTAGATTAAGTGTCGTCATCCTTATAGTCCCTTTTATGTATAATTTCCTTGTTGTCTATAGTTACCAAACAAGAATAATGCACGTTCCTTTAGTCATTAGTTTTTTATTGCAGCAGACACTCTGTAAACATGTACTTTAGTATTTTGTGTTGTCTCATAAATTGTCTTTTTTATTATTGTCAAAAAGGAAATAACTGTAAATATCAATGAAAAACATTTGTACTTGTAAAGTAGTTGTGTTTTCATTGGGGTTTTTCAGCCTAATTGTAATAAAGTGTTTTGTTTTTATACACAGAATACATTGTTTTTCATTCATATTTATTTTCAGTTTTTTTTCATTAAATCCCTTGTCCATTTGATTGTGTTTTGTTGCTTCTTAAATACAAGTACTCTTTATCTGTTGCAATCGTATCATTGGCTTGACTGACTGTGTGCTCTTATTAGAAACATAGCTGCTGTAGTGATTTATTTCTTTCACTCATGTTTCAGTAAGACATTGACCTTCTCGGGAGCCGTTTTCATGACCTTAAAGAGACATGCACTAATCTAAGCTTTTTTTTTTTCCAGAGAGAAAGCATCTGCTCCAAAAAAGATGTTTTCAAAAACTAAAGCATTTCTTGGTTATACATTGTGGAATGACAATTGGCAGAAACAAACTTAACACAAAAGACAACACGCTAAACATTTGACATGCAGCAGACAGTGTACTGGATGGACGTCGTCCTTGTCTCCAATAAAGGGAGGGACCAGAAAGCTCTTCTCGGCACTGGCTGGTGACACTAGCAGATATGTCAGCTGAAAAGTCTGTAGAACTAAAAAAGACCAAAGAAGCATCGTTCCTTGTCCTTACTTAAAAAACACATTAAAATTCATTTTAGAGTTTGAAAAGTCAACTCTGCTTGTGTCCACACAGGGGCGCTATTGTGTTGCGTTGCATGCTCTGAAGAACCCACCGTACTGTGACATTTTCCATCTCATTGAAATTTCCCATCTGGTCTTTGGTGCACACCCTGCACTCAGTGTCCACTCCGTATTTATATACTGAAATAATTAAGACAACGGTGGGGGTGAGCTGGGCTTGTTCAACTCACTAACATGCAAGTGCACCTTTAAATGTAATGCTTGCAAATAGGCTAAAGGTTACATTACATTAAGACGTTCAAGCTAATAACAAACAGTCAGTGCTAATGGGACTGAGGAATACAGGCTGTCAGTGGATGAATCACCTCTTCAACATAATCACTCACTTCACACCTCGCTGACTGTTCCTAAAGCACAGGCTGCAATGGAAAAAGAAGATATAAACACACCTCATTTGAATTTGTATACCATTCATCCTTTTACCCAGTGACATGACTGTAAGCTCTGGCATACAAGTATAAACAAGCTCACATTTAGATCTGATCTGAGCATCTGTGATCCAGGAACTGAGGCTAGTCTACAACACATACATTCACAGCTGTAAGTGATGTGTTTAGACAGCCCTCATGGCTGTGCATTTGAGTGCATCCTTGTATTGTCATATGTCATCTATTTTCATTGGAGAAAAGGCAGGAGTTTGGCTTGTGTTTCATCTTATGGCTCAAAGCTTAGCCTTCCCATCAATGACAGGCTTTCCTGAGCAGTGTCTTCAAAGCATCCTAAATCGTGTTCAATATGTGATGTGGGTGGCTGTTGCACTGTTGTGTGTTTGCATCCATTTGCACAAAGCCATGAGTATAGGAGCTTATAAGAGAGAGAGCCATGAATGGCAGCCTTTAGAAACAGGATACAATCATTATGTGTGTTGACACAACAGTAAGGAGATCAGACTGGATGGCCTTTGTTGTTGCCGTAGAAACCCACTGAAAGCAGCAGATGCAGAGGTGTGTGTGTATGTATGTGTGTACATGTGAACAGTATTTAAGTATGAGAAAGCCCTGAAGCTCTGTCACACCAGACACAGGCCTAACCCTGTCTGTCATTATTTCCACACTACTGTCCCAGCCAGGCACCCGTCACACAGCCCCAGGGGTAGCCTGCTAATGATGATTCTCCAATGATGCTCATGATCACCACTATTGGAAAAGAAACAGGCCATCTATAGTGAATGGTTGCCATGGCAACCCACTGCGACCCCTTTAGTGAAAATCACAGAGCTGGTGGAATAATGGTAGCACACAGTTGCAATAACACTCTTCAGACTTGATCCACGTCAAACCTTTAAGATCTTTAAAAACATCCCAGAAGCATGGTTTAGCAGCAGGCTGTACAATCTGAGGTTAGACAGGCTGCTGTATATTGGACAGTGGTTATTCTTCTTACAAGGCTAACTGATGTGAGTATATCTGAGCTGTCTTTGTCTTTAATGTGAGATTAAACCTCTCTCTTTATGTGTGCGCAGAGGCTTCTGAGGCCAAGCTATTAGTCTAAATGATGAGTCACAGGTATGCTGGCTGATTTGGGTGAACGACAGTGGGCTGAGGGTGACATGAGGCGTAATGTGCTGGTGATAATTGCTCTGCTGCGGGACGAGGTGAGAGTGCACCAGGGCTTTTATGCTCCACTTCATTTACATAGAGATAGGAAGTGTCTCTCAGATCTACTGTATGTCTCTGCTATGCCTCCCACTCTCCGAGGACACCTTCTTTTCTCTGTGTTCAGCTCAATGCACTGGGCTGCTCTCATCGGCCACACTAGCATCTCATACTGTCATGTTTGAGTGAGCCGCAGTGAACCATACAGGGAATCTCTTGTGGTGAAAGCCTTGGTCAAGGTGTGGCTCTGACATCAAAAGCTTCAATAGAAAAAACTCGGAGTGGTTTCATGCATTTTATCAATAATCTGTGGTCAGTCAATATTACTCATTTAAAAGATAGTACATCGTCTATAAAATACACACAATGATATATACTGTTTGTTTTTTATAATATGAATCCATGTCTCATTAACTTTCTGAATTGAATAGTCTTTAAGCAGATGCAGAAGTTGAGAAGACATAGATATCTGTATTCAATTAGATACGTATGGGCTGAATGGTTAGTGCGTTTGCCATGAGGAGGTTGTGAGTTCAATTCTTAGGCCTGTTTACCACAATCTGTGTCCTCCCTGTGTTATGGGTTCACTACTCTAGCTTCAGTGAGTCAGTGAGTGATTGTCTGTCCTTCCCAACCAAAAAATATGTCTACTAAAATGTACAAAATCATAGAAAAATCAAGGAATCTTTTCTTTGTATCTGTGTCCACACCAGCCTGTACCACCTTCTCACTGGCCCCTACCCCTAAACCAACTCGCACACATGCTGAAAGATAAATGTCCAACAAATGGAGGCAAGAGGTGAGTGAGGGCCCCATGTGAGTGCTGTATTGTGCAGCCGGGGCCTCCATCCCCCCATACTAGTAATCAAGGGGCCCCCAGTCTGCAGCGGGGGGCCGGGTGGGGTTGGAGCGGTGGGCTGTGGCTGTCTCACTAGGATGTTATTTATTATCTTACTTTGAATCCGCTGCACTCGCTGTCACTGCCATTGATCTTGTCCTGGACCGCCCCCCCATGCACCAAAGACTCTCTGCTCGGGACCCCTCCTCCTGTCTCCTCTTCTTCTGCACTGTGTCAAATAAGCAGCACTACATGCCATGTAAATGTACTGGGTTCTTCAAAGTACATGGAGCGATGTGTGCATGCAACACCAGGCTCCATGATCTGTCATGGGATCAGTGGTATTTGTGGAGAGCCATGAGTGAAATGAAAAGTCAGTTATGGGTCTGGAGCAGCATTGACAACTGAATGTGCTTCTTATCTTCAAACTTTAATTAATCTTATTGTTGTGTTTTTAATTGTATTATGTTCTTTAACTTGTCTTTTCTGTAAAGCACCTTGAATTGCCTTGTGTATGAATTGTGCTATACAAATAAACTTGCCTTGC